>JAQGAF010000622.1:0-45429 GCA_034687865.1 Kryphioiulus occultus | reverse complement strand
AGCCGTTGCCATGGTTACGACGAGAAAAGAACGACACCTGGAAAGTGTAATTCAAATCGGAACGAAGTAAATGGTGATCAACAAAATTATCAGCATAAATTGCTGATATTTCTGTCAATTATGCACTCAATTAAGGTCTGCTGAATAACTGGTACGTTATTTTTTATTGATTTGCGTGTTTTTTAAAAAACGTAGTATAAAATAAAATGTAACATGAGGATAACAAGACGATAACATGAGGATTTTATCTCTGAATTTAACTCCTTCTCTCCCTTAGGGAAATTGGAAATTATGTCGATTTTGACGAAAGGATCAAGCCCGTTGGCTGAATTTATAGCTTCACTTTCTCGTTCCATTTTTCTCGTTCCATTTTTAGTGGATGATAAACAAGCGCATCATATTTCTCTCGAAAATATTCATTTGTGTAATTATGTGCATGTATCTTTCGTTAGTTTAGGTGAGTTAGTTGTAGCTACGTACATTGTATTAGTGTAACATGATTTTCATCCGATTTGAATAGATCATGCAGGATCGAATGCCTCGTAACAGAACAAATTTAAAGCGATACGCTATATCGTTAAAATATAATGGGACCCTGACAAGCTGTTTTTGGAAAAATAACTATCTGGTGCATGTTTTTTTTTGCGTGTGATCAGTCTGATCCGGTATCTTTCCACGCTGTAAACGACGGTTGCTTCGTTACCACTCGCTCGGTTTTGACCCTGGCGCCCCCTGGCGGATCATGTCGCCATTAATTCCGCGCGTGCTATTATTGATTTCTCGGGTCCGGATATGCACAACATATCGCGCACATAAATCGATTTGATATAAAACACGCATTTGGGTCCATGGCTGATGGCGGTATTCGTCTAATGAGAAAATCCATCCACCTATCGACGAAGGACCGCCCTATCTTTTTTATTTTTTTTTTTTTTTCGTACACCAGTGCTACGAGAGCGTTTTAACCCCCTGGAAAAACTGACTTAGGAGGGTGAGGAGGGGTGGCTTTTTTCGTGTGTGTGCCAAACGCGAACAAAACACTGTTTTCGGAAACACGGTAATCGAATGAAAAAGGGCGGAGGGATACTCCATGGAGAAAAAGCCCCATACGATGCCGAGGGAGCGTGTTGATGGAATGACAATGGCAGACCCTATCTTCCAAACCCTCTCAGCTGTGTGTGTGTTTTTTTTTTCTTCTACTTCTTCTTCCATTTCCATTGACAAAAAAAACACATCCAAACTTTGCTTTAAGACAAATTCTTTTATACGCAATGAGATTAGATGCTGGATCTGAATGCTATGGCGAGTCCGTGGGAAACCGAAAATGGTGCGGGGGTGGAGGGTGGGGGGTGATGAGGAATGGATGATGATGAAATTGGGCTACATTCGGAGCTGGGTTTCTGTGTCACGGAACTGGTATAGTGCTTCGGGATACGAGAAATGCCCAAAAAAAACAGAGGAAACAGTCAGTCTATTTAATTTAGGGCTGTGGGGAAAGAAAAGTGTGTTACTGGAAATCTGGGCCTGTGATGTTGCCGAGGTGTTGAAGCGATGACCTCTGTGCTGAGGGCTGGCTGGGATGAGAAACAACTTGAGATAATCTAAAGTATTTAGTGAGGCGTTTCTTAGCGTCCTCTGTTGGTGCTGTCTTAGGGTACTGAACATCATGGGGGCGTTCAAGAAAAAAAATGCTATAAAGAGGAAACACGTCAAAATCAGTGCAATTAATGTAAAATTAATATCAATATTCATAAAAATATTCATTACATCTCATACATGTATATTACTAACATCCAAATGATTTTAAAATTCTATAAGTATTTAATTAAAAATACTCATTAAAAAAACATTTTTTGTAATGCAGTAGTTGCGACTTATTTTTATTGGAAATTGGACTAAAATCCATCATTTCTGAATTACGTGTATTTTTTAGACAAATTTCGTTCATTTCGATTTTTGATCGATGAAATGTTGACTTTTACATAATTTAAAATGATGACAAATGCTGACACAGGGGAAAGGAGTTCTGAAGATCACGATTTTGTGATTACATAATACTTGAACGTGCCCTTTTGAAACACCACGCTTAGTTATTAAGTTACCAAATTTATCTCTCTCCATTTAGCCTCTTAGTACGCCGCGCTGGAATTCGTCAAATTGCCATGCCTTTCTTTATTAAAATTTCATAGAATGGTGTTTCATGCGAATTTAATTAAATCCATAGCTCGACCTATATTAATACTTATAGAAATTAACTGAAATAATGCAAATGTGTGATAAATGCTATTTAAAGTAATATTTTGGAGAAGCCTTTTCTGGCTGCAAGTGACACTTAAAGCATTGCTATAATCTCTGTTTTTCATTCTCCCAATAGGTAATGGTACAATAGAGTTCAACGAGTTTTTACAAATGATGTCCAAAAAGATGAAAGATGCGGACAGCGAAGAGGAGCTCCGGGAGGCCTTCAGGTACGTCACGTGGTGGGTCAGCAGGTCATCTCTGCGTGGAAATAGGGAGGTGCCCATATGTAATGGTAATGCATTTAGAAATGCATTATAAGACATGTAATGTAATACATTTAGAAATGTCTATAGATTGAGGCAAATTTAGTTTCAAAGTGTATTGACAAATATATTTGAAAATGCATTTCCGAATGCATTTTAAAATGTGTTTTAAGCAGTTGTATTGCATAATGGAATGCGTATTGCGATGTATTGTGTGTTGGAGAAGTTATTGTGAAATGCACACTGTAATGTAGGCTTAGTTCGTGTGCATTGAAGAATATTTTTTAATGCATAGTGCCATGTTTTCTATTTGTAATGAAGAATGCATTTTACAATTTATATCGTGTTTATATCATATTACAAGTTATATCAATTTATATCGTTACAGTTTATACCTCGTGAAATACACTAGCCTATATATTTTACAATGCATCGTAAAATGCTTTAGTGAAATGCATTTTTGTTCATATTACCAAATGCATTTCGTGTTGTGAGTGGGGCTTGAATAATGAATGAATTTCAAACACTTTATTTCGTGCTTTTCGCAGAGTTTTTGATAAAAATGGCGACGGCTTCATAAGTTCGTCGGAGCTGCGTCACGTGATGACCAACTTAGGGGAAAAATTATCGGACGAAGAAGTGGACGATATGATCAAAGAAGCGGACATCGACGGAGACGGACTGGTCAATTACGAAGGTAATTAAGCGTTAATCACTTTCCCAGCACAAGTCCTCTCCATGCTTCGTTTGTCTGTTGCTGCTGCTCTGATTATGCGGAGGAGCGTTTAATTTATAACCGAACTAAATTATCCACTCGGTTGCTTCTTTTACGGTCGCTCGCCTGCCAAATTAATTCCCGAAATCTAGAGCACGAATGCTTTCTCCGAATATTTTAACGAGCCAAATCGATTGGTACGTGAAGTTTCGAGCACAGCCAGGTTTAAAACGTAGAAAATGACATTCAGTATCTTTTCCCCGTTTTGGTTTCGTTGGAGAGTCCTAAAATAATACCGAAAACTTTCAAAATTGCGTTGAGCTGATCGAAAATCAACACGCTTAAAACCGAAGTAGGGCATTTTCTTTGAATTACTTTTAATTTATTTAAAATATCGCGATAATATCAGGCCATATGCCAAGAAATCTTTCGTCAAACATACTGCGTTTTTGTAAGGATTTGAATCTGCCGCTCATCACGTGCGAGGGTTGATTGCGCGAGGCAACCATGGCAACCGTGGAACCTGAGATTCCAAATCGGAAGACGTTCCATTTTGTAAAAAAACTCAATTGCGTATCTCAAGTAAAACAACCGTCAGCAGGTAACTATTATAGTTGTAGTTCAAAAACCAAAGGGTCTAAATTGTGTTTGACGTTTTTCAATGCTATTTAGCGATGCCAAGCTATGGCTAGTCCACATACTGTATGTATCAATCCTTGATCGTTTCACACATCTTCTAGCTCGTCAGTTTGACTGCACTAATCTGTGCATATCTTGCACGCTCCTTTCATTAGAGTGATAGTTAACATCTAGAAAAACCCCAAGGACCAGTTTCAGAAGATTCTTTATATGTTTACTATCGTTCTTAGCTCTCAAATGGACACCGAGCCTAAGCTCACACTGCGAAAAAATAACTTTGATGTCATAAGATGTAATAAGGTGTCAAGAAAAACGTTTTTGACGTACAACCTTTCGTAATGTGCATTCGAGCAGTTGTTAAAACCAAAATGCATTCCGGGACACGACGGTTTCAAATGCATTTTTAACGTACATGTAGTTGCCATGTTTTTGCCACTGAGCCGTCATGTCAGCGCCATCTTTCTGAAAATCTCGAAGCTAAGAAGCATTATAGGCCACTTTGAAGCACTAAACGCCGTCTGTTGGCGCTTTTGGTTATCTCTCGCTTAAGGGCGGGTATTTGAAATTACAACTTCGTTCTCTGTCGTATATCATGAACTCTTTATTTTTAGCCAGTCGATCTAAAACGTGTTTTTTTTAATATCTTTGCAGAGTTCGTCACTATCCTCACGTCGAAGTAGCTTTTTTGAGAAAAAAAATACCCAACCAGAAAGTGGAAAAATGAAGAAAGCCATTTTGCAAGAACGTTGTTTGATATTGAATGCTGCGGTCGATATACATTTTGTTTTCGCCTCATTAGCTCCCGCAGAAAGTTTGGTGATTTTTTTTTATTACTTATTTATTTTTAAATCGAGTGTTGTTTGTTTCGAGCGTGGAAAGGCGATGATGGTAGACACCCTACTTCCACCATCTTGTTTTATTTCTTCCAAAAAATATCTGATCGGTCAGATCACGATACTCGTATTTGTATAAATGTTTCTTTTTCCGTTTCGTTTGTTTCGTGGTGGTGGCGTTCATTTCCTCCATGCACCCCGATCCAAATGTTTGAAGTTTGAGTGGGATTTTAAATGTGGTTTGATCTGATATCGTTGAATTCGTTTGTTGCTCTGCTAATCCGCTATTTTTAGAAATGCATGCCGCGGGAGTGTTTTATCCGTTTTCTAGAAATATAGGACTGATGTCACTACACAATAGCGACGAAAAAGCTCGAGAAAATTATCGGGAAAATACGAGTTTTAAATTTGATAGCATCGCTTCGGGTTTGAGTTGGTCAAGAAGCAAATACCGTACCTGTACCCATATATTTACGTGGTTTTCCCTTAGGAAAGGTTTGGATAATTAACAAGTTCACTGATTATGGTTAAAATATTAATGAAAATTATAATAGATTATTTATAATCGATACGAATTATCTTTTTATATAAACTTTATTTTTTCGGAAACTTAGTAGGGGTACTCAGACGGCCGCAATTTTGTGCGAAATGGGTTTCGCAGATTCTGCGAACCCCTATTATCTCTTCTCCTATTTTGCCGTAACTGATATTTGCTTTCTGACCTCTACAACAGGCCCCCTGGAACTAGGCGGCGTTGAATGCCGCGCCATCTACTGTCGAAGAACGAAAAGACACCGAATCGAAGTGTCCTGTAGCTCATGAGGGTTTCCACCTTTTGTAAAATTCAATTTGTGCAGTTTAATGCCCAAGAATATTAACATACACACAGTGTAACGTTAATTAGTTTTAATTTCTAGATATTGGTACAGTTCTGGATCTCGAAACCTTTGAGAGGCATCGTAGAAAGTAATTTTGAACAACAAAATTTGGTAAGATTGCATAAAGAAATAGATTTAAGGATGCCCTATCTGTTTTTAGGACTGATTCGTGATATCTTACTTTTTCCTGATTTGTAACAGGTGGAAACCCTTTCCAGAATCTTTAATCTTCGTTTTTACTCAGTTTTATTGGCCGATAATTGAGCCAAATTTTATTGGCAAAACACTGAAGTTAATGTAATGAGAAAAAAGGCGAAAAACTTCAAATGCTCGTATAGAATTCTAATTGAGGACCATAGAACCCAAGGGATAAAAAGTAGAGTGGCCATTCCATGTTCATCCTCTACAACTGGTCAAAGCTTCGATTTGCATAATTTTTTTCTGATCTCTAAAATTCAACTTTTCAAATCTCCATTTCTTAAGGACTTATTCTAATCTTGTGAACATGCATTTTTTAAAATAATTAATTGTAATGGAGCATGTACGAGGTGAACCAAAATTCAGTGTTTGAAAACGAAAAGCTGGATATGAGGGTTTAATCGAAGATTAAAGGTTCAAAGGTCATTCGTGAAAGAAACGAGGTGCGACGAGAATGCACAATAATGGCAGCTCTGATTGGATGGGCTCCAGATATGCCCCGGGAAATCAGGGAAATCAGGACCATTGATTTCCAATTAGATTTTTTTGTTAAACCAAAGTCGATCTAATAATGGTGCCTTCGTTTCATTTTGAGGGTATTACTACGTAGCGAGGGAATCGAACTGTGACCTCTGACATCCGAGCAGCTGGATGAACTTCGACCCCCAGTTTCGGCGCGTGCACTTTGTTGTCACACTGGATTATCCGTCAGTGTTCTCGTTTTACTCGTCTAACCGGAGTTCATGAGTCTCATGACCCTCCCGAAATGAAGGATTTTGGGACGAGCGTAGCGTATAAACGTCTATATACACTATATTATATATGTAAATGGTAATAATCCGTGTCTTATTGTTAAACATGTTGGACAAGATGGCGGAGGTTTAGCTCAGAAGAATCGGGTCGTGCGAGAATGTGCCAGAGACATTGACAAGGAATGAAGATGATGGCATTTCCGGTTTTTGGTGCGCCCAGTTGACATCTCAAGTTGGAAATTAACAAACAGGATTCTAGTACGAGTATCACTGTAAGCAACAAACATTGATCGAGAAGTATGGTGAGCATTAGACACAAGTCAATATCTAGACTGAACCATGTGATATTTGGAGTATGAGATACATGTACTGTATGCTTCGATTTTAGAATGCCAAACTTTTCGAAAGGCACATTATCGTATGTTGTTGCTTGTCTTGAGGACAGTTAAAAGTTACAGTTTAGGATGCTTCCCCATTTGAGAGCTGAGAGCGATAATTACCTCGATTGTGCCACTGCCTGTCTTGTGAAGCCAAGAATTCAAGGACCACACAAGGACCACTTTGATTCCCACTGAAGTCATTGAAGTCCTTGAAATTCCATCATATCGCACAGATCCACAAAGTTCCACACAGATTCCACAAGGTCCCCTCAAGTTTTCACAAAGTTCCCTGAAGTTTTCACAAAGTCCCCTGAAGTTTTCACAAAGTCCCCTGAAGTTTTCACAAAGTCCCCTGAAGTTTCCACAAGGTCCCCTGAAGTTTCCACAAGGTCCCCTGAAGTTTCCACAAGGTCCCCTGAAGTCGCAATGAAGTACCTCTGAAGTCATTGAAAACCATTAAAGCCCTTGAAATTCTATTAGTCTCACAGAAGTCTCCCACGAAGTTCAACTAAAATCTCATTTAAGTTCCTCCTGAAGACTCATTGAAGTCAATTTAAAGTCTCCTGAAGACTCTTTGAAGTACCCCTGGGATCTCACTACAGTCCCCCTGAAGTATCATTGAAGTACCCCTGAAGTATCATTGAAGTACCCCTGAAGTATCATTGAAGTCCCCCTGAACTTTCTGAAGTTGCACTGAAATCCTCCCTGAAATTGCACTGAAATCCAACTAAAGTCCCATTGAAACCCCCAACTTGTACACCAGACTTCACGAGTTACTAAACCCTCGCACTATCGACTAGACATCTTGGATTCTCTCGATTGTTGCTTTCCCTCTCAGCTCTCATGCCAAGCCATATGCTTACTTCAGTGAAAATTATTGGATTTCGGAAACTTTGGGAGGTTAGGGTTCAAAGCGCCGACTTTAGACAGGTGCTGACCCACCCAGCAAATCCCTGAAATGCATCATCCGCCAAGAACAACTTACCAAATGTCTAGCACATTCACCAACTGACTCTGCTGATCAAAACCTCCTAATTACTGTTAATTGTACATATAGGCATTTGTACATTTTAATCCTGTATGTACATATCAAGAGGCAGCTTCTGAGAAGCTTCGGTAAGTTTTTATCATCGAATTTCGTCAATATCTTAATCATCCCCACCACTAGGATCGTTTTCACTTCGTTTAAATCGAAAAGTTTAGAAAAATCCCATTGCAGGAGTTTTTGAAAAACCACGAAAAACCCATCGTTTCAATCGGTCGTTGTTACATACTTCTGGATTGTTTGTATTTCGTTCGTTTTCTGTTACTCGATGCTGTTTCACTGAAAAAACTGAACAAAATCCCACAGTTAGCGAATTTTGAATTTTACAGGTCGATATGGAGCCTCCTTTGTGAGTGGCCCTCACCCACAACCCCCGAACCTATTTTAAGAAAGAGTCACTTTTTAAATCTTGAAAAATGCACATTAATGGCAGCTCAGCTAATTAAGCGGTAATTTTTTTGTGATTTTGGAGATAACTATACTCTTCGTCTCTCTCTATCTCACTCTTCTCTCAATCTCTCTCGTACGTTTCTATTTCAATATTTGATATTGGTTTGTAAAAGTACTCATTGATGGTTCAGAATTTTCCCCCACTATATCCTAATTGAATTCATTCGCATTTTCACGAATCGTAGGAGAGAAGATAAAAAACCGAAAAAATATTTCCTAATATTTTTATACCGATTCAAATGATATTGTTCTCATTCGATTATACTGACGTGTAACGTGTACATCAAAGTCGATATATTCGCATTATTACTGTTCATAAAGTAGACCTTACTCAAATAAAGCCGGGACATTCGGGGTCGGACGATGACCCCGGATGACCTCAGCTGACGTCACGACAGTATGACTTATGGATTAGGCCTCGAGAATATGCATTTGCGCCAAAGAATTTACCAAAAGTTTCTTTGGACCAGTTGGCGTTTTATTTATTTTTATTAATTTACATTTTTTTATTTTAATTTTTGGCAAGGTTGCTTTCTGAAATATTTTAAGTTTTAGCTTTATTACAATTAACTATACTGTTTTCACGCTAAATACCTATGTGTATATAACGAAGGTTTGAGTTTTCGGCCATGTACTTTTCGATCGACGTTTTGTTGGATTTTTCGTATGGACATTCACAGGGGCTATTTTTGAGATTATCTCGCTTTGTACGGAAGCCGCAGTTGACGATTTGACCGCAGGTCAGTTTGTAGAATTTATTTCCCTATCTGTTACGAGATGCGTTCAATTTGTTGTAGCCGAATGTTGCGAATTACAATATGGCGACCATTCAAGGAATCCATGAAAAGAATTTGTGACGAAATAGTTGCCATGGTGTCAAAAGATGAATTTAGAACCTAATCAATGAATAATTTCAGAAAATTTCAGCGAAATGGTCCCTGGGAATGCGTCTTAAAAATAGCATTTCAGGGCCTATATCGATGAAAGATATTTTATTCCCGTGTAAAATTAACACAATATTGAGCTACTGTAAGTGCATCTGAAAAATGTGTAAAATGCTAAATTTGCTCGGGTTCCCCCAGAAATGAAACTTTCAACTTCCCTGACTTTTCCAGGCTTTAAAACAAATTTTCCTGACCACCCTGAACACTGAAAATTCAAAAATGCTATTTGTATAGCTTGTTATACATGTACATGTATGTAAGGAAATAGGAAATTTAAATTATTTTATTTTTCAAAATTGACAATTGAATTATTAATTTCTTTCACAAAATTGGTTGTCCTCTGTTCATTTTTGTGGTAATCAATAACTATGTGACATCATGTATTATTGATGTGCTGAATTTCTCTAACTTTTTCAAAGTAAATTCATTTTTCCCTGACATTTCCCCTGACATTATCAAAGCACAATGTAAGTTCATTTCTCCTGGCATTTTCAAAGTAAATTCATCTGACATTTGCATACTTTCCTCGACAATTACAAAGTAAATTCATTTTTCCCTGACATTTTCAACATAAATTAATTTTTTTCTGACATTTTCAAAGTAGATTAATTTTTCCTGACAATTTGAAAGTAAATTCATTTACTTTTGTATTTTCCAAGAAATTTATTTTATTTGACATTAACAAAGTAAATTCATTTTCCCTGACATTTGCAAAGTAAATTCATTTTCCCTGACATTTGCAAAGTAAATTCATTTTCCATGACATTTTCAAAGTATTTTCCCTGACTTTCCAGGGCTTTCCAATTTCCCTGACAATTTCAGGTTTCCAGGTCTGGGCGAACCCTGTTTTAGTTATATTTTTATTTATTTATTTATTTATTTATTTTTAAGGAAATTAAGGAAAAACTTGTCTCAATTTAGGATTTTTGTCATAAATTCTCCTCATGGATTTCCCCTTAACTCGACATGTGTGTCTCTAGTCGGTCAGTAAAGAAGCCCCGTAAACTACATTTACTAAATATCGTAATCCGTTGCGGAAATGACAATTTATTATACACACACTCTGTTATATTATGTCCACGCTTGGTGGGACATAAATTACGGATTTGGCCCTTGTGTGGGCCATTTTCCCTACACTTGAATGAGCTATTTCTAGCTCCTAATTGACATGTATTCACTGTATGACCATTAAAGGGAAAAAATATATATATAATAACGCGCACACCTATATATATAATTGCCTAAATATGTATCGTATCATATATATTGCACCCATGGGGGTCACTTCTATACAATTATATACATAGTGCTAAATATGGAAACGTAGAAAAAGCAATGGGCGTGGGGAAGGGCCGATGTCGTGACCTTTTTGCCTAAATTTTTAGAAATATTCCTGAAAAATTGATGGCGAAACTCGTTCGATGTGACCTGTAAATGCAGCTATATGAAGTGTTTCGTTTGTACGATATCATAAAGGATATTTATATAAAAAAAATACGTGATTAGGATTAGTCGTGTTGACATTTATGATGAAATGTAAGGAGGTTTGAAGCATAATAATGGAAAACTGTTCATTGTTGGGTGATGTTATTACAGCAAAAAAGTGATTTTTCTTTATGGAAACCAAGGATTTTTAGTTAGTTTTTTTTTCCAAAATTAAAATGGTCACTTTTCAGCAAAGAAAAACGTACTAATTAATGATGAAAAAATGATAACATTTGTCATAATTCTGACATCATCACAATTTCTGGCTGCTGATTTGTCAGATTCATTGCAGATTTGAACATTACCGAAAAGCGATTTTGGGTGAAAATTGGCCAGTCTTTAGTCTGAAATGAAACGTAACATGGTGCTTGAAATTTTTCTCATTTGAAAGTGCCTTGCATTTCTATTTTGAAGATATGAGGACACTTGGCTCGACAATATTTCAGTTGACAAATATATTACATTCGAAACTTTTCATTTTTTATTTACACACAATCCATTTATGCCAAAAATGTTTCCCTTTTTGCTGTTTTTGACATTTCAAGTTTACAGGCGTATTTTTGATACTCTAACGCTGTCAGTTCGTTGGGAAATTTGGCAATTAATGAGAAAAATCGTTAAGTTTGAAGAGTTTGTTTTGAAAATGTGAGAACCGATATTTTAATCTGAAATAAAAACATTCGCTTCTGAGAATATTTGCCTAGAAATATGTGAATAATGTACACTGACAAGTGACTCTGACATTATATTAAGAATAACACATTTATTATAAAATTTATATGACTTACAAATTTCACATTCGTGGCCTTTGCACATGACATTGTTAAAAATTATGAGAATAATACAGTTTTTAATGAGACATCGAAGCTCTAGATCTTTGTCTAGGGCCAAGTGTTAAATTTTAATCCCATACTGAAATTGAGGCGATTTGAATTGTATTTTAGATTGAAATATTGGATTGAAAAGGTGGTTACATTATTTGAAAATGCCCATTATAAGTAATCGTGAAAGGGAAAAACTGGATATTGTTTATATGTTATGTTGTTTTTATAGACGACAACAAATGGCATTACTACTAATGTGAAATAAAATGGCAATATTTGCTGCTTTTTCAGCCTGTTGTGTCAATTAATGAAGGTCAGCATCTTGGTTTATATTTCAGGACTGAATGCAATTGAATCCCATAGGAACTTGGCTTCTTGGAAGAAGCAAATACATGAAAAAGGTATGGAAACGAACAAAATATGATAACTAAACAAATGAAAAGCGCATGAAAACTAACAAATTATGGAAATAAGTAATGCAATTTACATGGGAAAATTATCAAGATCTTTGCCTAAGCGCGATAATTTTCGTTAACATTATTGAAACAACTTAAGTGATCAGGGAGGTAAATGACTTCCAACCCTTGAACAGCGGGGCCAAAATGACAATTTTTCGACAAATTACTGAAATTTTACATCAACTTCTTCTTCTTCTTCTTCTGTACTTGAGTTTTTCTCCTGAGGAGGCTCCTTTGACTTCTTTATTCCTGACTTTGTAGATTTCTTGGAAAGTCTTTTTCTTTTAGCTGGTTCTGATAAAAGAGATCCTAAAGAGTTATGCGAGCACTAAATACAGATAAGTAAAATAAATCCATCAATTTAAACAGGCCAAGATGCCTCCCTCACAATACCGAGAGTGAAAATTGACAAAACGTAAAAGTAATGTTTAAGTATATGTTAAATTTTCCATTGAGCATCTCCCAAAGCACTTACACACCTCGACCAGGAAATAAATGGACTTCGGATTCACTGAGCGACGACTCGTACAAACTGTCGTGGAAGCGGGGTGCGAATCCGAATAACTTCAGCCTTTCCTGGTGGTTGAAAACGAGTTAATGAATCGCTCTAGACGCAGCTTCAACATATTAAGCAGTTGATATTTACTTCAACGGGAAGTTTTAGGGCAGCCATTGCTCTATCATAGGCTACCTTCACTTTGTGCGTGTAATCCTTCTGATGACGACCATGGAACTGGAATGAAAGGTGATATTGCTCAAACAACAGACATGCGTGAGTTTCCTAAAGGTGCTAGAGGAAAGTATATTATTATAATGATAATTTCCTAACGTTTGGATATGCAAACTACGTGGTGATCAAAAATGATCACTACAATATTGATGGTAAATAGATAATTTTCGGACACCCTGTTTTATTGACAAATGTCATCCTTTTTATTACATTTCTCAATCCTTACTTTCTAGCCTCCCAATGGCACAGAAGTACATGAAACGATACAGGGTGTCTGAGAAGTCATGTTATACATGTAAAGAGCTGGTGAATTCATGCAATTTTGATTGATTTCATCATTTTCATGAATACTATAGGGTGTCTACCAGTCGTGGAAGTCATGAAATTTACATTAGGGTCATGGAATTTTTGCACTTGATTGATTCGCATAAAATTTATCATTTGTCATCCAGTTTCACATCTAGTTTAACGTGCTTTTGTGTGACTATATCTTGTTACAAATTTCTCAACTCAAAATTGTTTTGGCTAGTCCTCGGGTACTGTACGTCATCAATGAAATTGGAAGCAGTGGTTGAAAATTATGACGAATGTTGACACAGATGAAGTACGTGTCTGAAATCACTATTTTGTGATGACGTTAAACTTTAATAGCCCTATATTCTAACATGCATGGAAAGAAATTTTTTGAAGTCATGAAAAAGTCGTTGAAAAGTCATGGAATTTAGCTGCCAAATTCAGCAGACAATGACAACCTGTATTACTGACATGCCCTTTATATTTCTGACCAAGACTTATATCAGACACCCTGTACAGGCACTTACTGGAGCTAAAGATTCAAAAGACATTTCCCTAAAAGGTTTAATTTCACTCATCCTAATCCAGCGCCTGGACACCTCCTTATCCAAAAAGACCACGTGCAAAGAAACCTGAAAATACATTTATATTTGGGACCTTTGTTAGATATTTTAATAGATTCCTAAATTGTTATTTTAATTTCAGCATTGCTTGGATTTGATGTTCGCCATACCGCAACGTTTGAATTCGTCTTGGGGTAGATGTACGCACTGTAGTCAGGATCGTTGTCGACCATGGCTGGCCACCTGTTTAATTACAATTTTTAAGACTGGGATAAATTGCCTCGCAATCAATCAAGTAAGTGCATACCAGGGATAGCTAGGCATCCTAGCCCAGACTAAGGACCCCCGTTCGAATTTTCGGCTCATTTTATCCAAATTTTATCCTGTAATTCAACTGCAAATTCAAACAGTGCTAATCAATTATTATTTCCAGCTGAACTGCTGACACTCATGAAAATTAATTTAATCTTACTCTTACTGTACATGGACCTCACTTGTCAGGCACGACTTTTGACACACCCTGTATAGGCCGATATAAACAAAAATCAAAGAGAATTTTAGAGAAACATAGTTACCGATTGACTGAAGTTGACGTTGGTAGACAAATCGGAACTGATTTTCGGAATATATTACATGTAGGTATTTGATGAAAAAGTCAGCTGTCATTTTGAAATATAAGTTTTGACATGTTCTAACAAGTGGGCGTGGGTGCGTCTATTTAAAACTGAAACTCCGAAATAGCAACTCGCTAGCGTGGGTCAGAGCCAGAAATTCCTCAATTAAGTAAATATCAGTTTTACGAACCAACCTGAAAATATTAGCGAAAACTTACGAAGTTCGGGTATGTGCTTCGAATTTGGGCTGTCAATGCAGAGCCTTGTTCACGAGCGCCAATTTTGCACCAACTGACTTTTATAGAAATTGCTAAGCGGATCAAAATTCAAAGAGGTATTCGCGTGTGGTGCCTGGGTGTTAGCTTATAACATTAAAAACGGACCATTCACAGCGTAATGAATCAACATTTGAAAGTTTAAAAACGTACCTTCGTAATCCGATTTTGAACCGTTTTGCGCTTTGACGGATGACGCCATTTGCCCGCATCGGGTTCCTCTAAAAGGCGATGCGGCCTACCTCGCCCCAAGATTGAATTTCGTCAAGTTTCGCTTTTTCCCATTTCAGATGATCGCCGAACTGATCGTTGCGAAGAAGCAAATCGGCTTTTTACGCCAGATCTGTTTAATAATCGCCTCGTAGCTGTGCCCATATCCGAATTAGCTTTCCGAAGTTCGTCAGGGCCCGTTTTCCATCGCTCGTCTTCGCGCAAACCCACTAATGTTTTCCCAAATTGCGTTGTGAATTCGTTTGGGCAGGGACTGTTCTTTCTTCGCTCCCAGCCACGTTCGATTTTCTCGATTTTTCGCCCCAAGAAGGCGAAGTTTTCCACCTGGGAATGGCAGAGGTAAGAAAACAATTGTTGTCGCTGCCTAATTCGCGCTAAAATGCGACCGAGAGCGTCTCTTTGTCGTTAGGACGAAAAAGACGTCTCTGCAACGAGGGTCCGCTGGGGGGAAACGCGGCCATGTTTGTTTGCTCCTTCCACGGTTTCGAACGTTGGGGTCACGTGATGCGCGCGCCATATTTGATTTCGAGATGGTCATGAAACCATAATGAACCCAAGAAAAAAAGTGAGATATCATGTCTCAGAAAATTTAGACATGTTAAATTTTGTTATCGTCGCCGAGGACAATAATTCGCCCAGCTTACAGCTGTTGCTAAGTAAATCGCGGTGTCTACGGGTCGTGGAAGTCAGTGAAACATCCTGGAATTTGCAATTACAGGATGTGTCTACCTGTCATGAAAGTTATGAAATTTTGTCTTTCTCATTGATTCACACAATAAAAATGTGGGTTTAATTTCTTCATTTTTCACCTAATTGAATTTCCGAAAATAACATTTTGCCTGTGGCGTATTTTTGGTCAATAAGCATGCCGCCACAGTGGTAGATTATGTTTCTGATGGGAAAGTCAATAAATGAAAATGAAAAGCAAAATAGGCTTTTGCTTTTCATTTTGAGCCGTGATATTTTAGAACCTTACCCTGTACGACTTTCACTACGTTTACGTGCATACTTAAATAAACAAATAAATAAACAAATAAGTAGGGGAACCACCCTACTGCAACGAGACCTTTATTTATGGTCATCCATAGTATTTTAATGTACTTATTTGTAACCCTATGTATGGAATCGAATGCATATTGGGTCACCTGGTCTCGTTGCAGTAGGGTGGTTCTCCTACTTATTTGTTTATTCTTGTTTTGTAAAATTCTTTACCTTTAGATGCACCTTCATTCACCGATCACCAGAGAAATGAGTATTTGCTAAGTAAGTTATGCCTGTAAATGTGCCATAAAGCAGCTTAAGGCCTGCATCTAAACGTTGTGTTAGACTGTTAGTACTTGATTTGATTTGAGAATCTGCATGAGGTTCTTTCATTAAAGAGACTAGCATAATACTCGAGGTACGGAAAAATTTAACGCTTTGTATCCATTTTACTTTTGACGAGTCGATCAACTCGTGCATGCTGTCAAGTATGATGCGAGTTACATAGTTAAATTAAAAGATCATAATAGGCATATGTCGGTAGGCCTACGTGGTGAAAACGTGGTATCAGCTTTTAGGGAACCTGGATAAACCACACCCTCAGGTCCGTTACAACGTGTTTTTATATGTGGCCATGTAAATTCATCTTGTTGCCTTTGAGTAAAGTAGGTTTTATTCAGGCTAGCTTAGCAGACGTATATAATGGGAAATTTGTGGTTTGAAATGCCTTTCAGTGACACTGACACGATACATTGTCTTATCATTAGGAATTTCAGTTTAATTTGTCTTGAATTCTATATTTGCAGTAAATCGTCCAAACCATGTCAAACGTGAGATTAGAAACCACTCGCAAACTGGACATTTCAGTCGTGAAAAACGTGTTTTCCCCAACTAAGATGTGCGGCATGCCCCAAGGAAGGAGATTTCGCTCGTACAGCACGAATGTGCCACCAGGCGCAGGGGGTGCGCAGCTATGTCCTGCGCATCGAAAGTCGTTTTCTGGAAAGTCGGAAAACCTCGCGGAAACGGTGTCCCATTCTAAGCTTTCCGGGCCCAATAGCAATTCGAACGTGACTTTTACGAGCCCGCAGAAGCGGCGTCACGGGAGCTTCAGCGACTGGGCAAGGTACGGTAGTGCCGGACAGTTCAAGCGACGGAAAAAGGAACCCGGGATGGTTCCACCCACCAAGTTTCTTCTGGGAGGCAACATCACCGATCCCCTCAACTTGAACAGCCTGACCAACAGCGAGCTTGGTCGAGCCATCAACCAAGTGACCCCCGAGACTTCGCCACTGCCCATTCCCAAGCACAGCACTAAGGTGGAAGTGCTCATCCCACCAAATATCAACGATCCGCTAAACTTGAACGCCGGCGAGGAGGACGCCGAACTGGAGCTGAATCTGATTTCCCCGAAAATGAAGAAGCGAAAACGACGGAAAAAGAAGAAGCATTGCTCGGGAGATGCTGCTGGTGGAGAAGCAACTGACAAAGATAAAAGTGGAAATGAAGAGAAGAGCGCAGTTGATAGGCCTAAGAGGTTTGTCTTTCCTTAGCTTTTATAAGTTGAAAGGTTTTGTTTTAATTCACCCTGGAATACTGTGGGGTCTGTTTTGACCACACTTGTTTTTTGAAATTATCATATGAAGTAGTTATTTTAGGTCTGTGATCCTGCTTGGCTTTGGCACTAGATATATGCAGCTTTTATAGGCCATCTAAAAATGTTGCTATTATAATTTTTTTCTAAAAAAAAGTTCTTGTAGAGTAAATAATGACCACACAGTGGTTTTTAGTATATGTCATAAACATTTTTCAAAATAAATTAGGTCTATTACAAGCTTGAATTTTTTATTTATATTTTCTTCTATAATACTTGATCTCGTTGAGTTCATTGCCTATTGCTGCAATGAATTTCAACCACTCATAAAATGCACCTTTGAGAGGTTCTAAAATATATTAAATTGCATGTTGTAGGTTACCGCAAATGGAAATCTCAATTGAAATGAAAGTATTGATTGGCTTAGCTATTCATTCAGATATGTTGGAAGCATGCATATCATCCGGAAAATATTAGTTAATTTTGAAACACTTTTTTATCGTCTGCAACACTATTTCTCTGCACACAAATTTGTAAACAAAAATTTAACACGTTATTGTGTTCATTCAATTTATAATGCATTTACATTTAATATAATTAATTAAAGACATAACTTGCCTAATTTCTGTGGCAATTTACATTAAAAAGCATGTTTGTTAACGTTAAAAATTACACTGCTAAGATTTTGCTTAAATTGAAGTTCAAAATAAACCCACAGTGACACCAACATTAAATTCCCCGTAGTAGTATTGCAGGGCTTAGTTGCTGCAAATGTTCACGAATCTTGAACGCTTATTAATTTTTACGAAAAACGACCATTTTTTGCAGCTTGTCTCTTAAAGTTGGCCTCGTATCAGATGGCGAAGCTATGGAAGCAAGTTCGGAGTTAATTCCTCTGCAAGCGACCCAAGTGCAGCTCCAGCGGCAGAAGAAGATGGACAACAAAATTGTTTCGCCCGTTATTCCACAACCGGGAATGAGGAAGCACAGGCCAAGCGGTCATTCGAGGACGGTTTCCAGGGATTCTGAAACGCAGCAGAGTGCGTCGAATGCGCCGGGCTCGGAGCCCAAGGGGAAGCAGGCAAAGGCGGGCCAGAAAAAACAGACCAGTCGGGATCCTAAGAGTGCTCCGAGGAAAAACAGGGACGAGGAATTCAAGTACGGTAATTTCAGCCGGTATTATGGCTATCGCAACCCCGATTTGGGCGAAGACGTGCGTCTTAGTTGCCTTAAGCAGGAATGGTTTAAGGGAAAGGTCGTTTTGGACATTGGTTGCAACACCGGTCGTTTTACGCTTGATATCGCAAAGGACTTTTGCCCCAACAAGATCATCGGGCTAGATATAGATTACAAGCTGGTAAGGACAGCACGAAGCAATGTAATAAATTACATAAAAGACCGGAAGACTGGCCAAAGCAAATTTCCAATTTCGATGGCCATTTGCCACGGCCCCATTGCTTCGGCTGCGATTTTGAAGGATGACGAAAACACGAAGTTTCCTCACAACATATTCTTTTTGCAGGTAAGGCTACTTTTGTTTTGCCAAGTTCTAGTCAGTTTGATTTTAGACTCCTGTCTGTCAAACGGTGAATTTTCGTAGTCTCCAATTTATTAGCATGGTTGTTTTTTTCTTCTGGATTTTTAAAGCTTTTGATTCAAACTTGCAGGGCAATTATGTCTTGGAGTCTGACGAGCTGCTGGACACGCAGCGCGCAGAATTCGACACCATCCTTTGCCTGAGTCTCACCAAATGGGTTCACCTTAATTGGGGAGACGAAGGTCTGAAGCGACTCTTTAAGCGGATGTACGCGCAGCTGAGGCCAGGAGGAAGAATGATTCTTGAAGCGCAGTCGTGGGCATCGTATAAGAGGAGGAGTAAGATTTCGGTAAGAATACTTTTTGCTTTTTTGTATTGTTCAGGGTTCTCGCAGAACCTGGTAAATCTAGGTAAGTAGGGGAATTTAGAAAATTTTTAAAAAGTCAGGGTATTTCTTACCTTTTAATTACAATTTCAATACAGGTGTTTTATATTGATTACACCATGTACAGGGTTCATACCATCAGGGAAATGTGGACAGTTTGACTATGAAGTCAGGGAATGTCTGGAAATTTGTTGTGGCACAACTATTTTGATTGGTATAAGTATAGCATGAAAAGCATTAGAAAAGATGTATTTGTGATCTACTTTTTCTAAAAATTTCGCCTGTGGCGTTTCATTATCATTTCTTATCATTAGCATTAACTTTTCTTATGAAAATTTCACATAAAATGCATTATTTTTGTTTAAAGAAATTTCGCCTACGACAGTGTCTTAAAAATTGTGGGCTAATGCCATCATTTCGTGATCAGATCTATAATTTGTAGAATTTTCGCCATATGGTATATTTGCTTGGAAAACCTGGAAAAGTCAGGAAGATATGATTGAAGATTTGGCTAGTCATCCTGACAGAAAAATACAAAAGATATAGTTAATTGTAGTGTTGCAGATAGTTACTTTTTTTTTGATAAGTAAGGGAAATTAATCAGGTTTGGTCAGGAAAAGTCAGGGAAATTGAGTGGCAAATTTTGGTATGAACCATGATGTACTGTGGTTTTATGTGAAGTTGCCACTTTGTAAAATTAAAGAAAACCACAAGATGGCAGATTGTATCCTTCAGTTTGGTTTCGCGATGGTAATATCGGCATTTGCCAAGTTAAAATAAATTCCGAGCATCGCAGTGCTAATTAAAAAGGTTCATTCATACTTTGATTAATCCTATTCAAAGGCAGTTTCTTTATACTTTATATTTGCCGATGGGAAAACTAAAGGTCGGGGGAAGATAAGTTTTATCCTGGGGAACCTGGGAAAGCCAGGGGATTTTATGCTACTAAAGCTGTGGGATCTCTGTTGTCTCTCCTTGTTGACGAAACTTGTTATAAAGTTACAAATAAAAAATTGTTGCTTTCTAGGAGTCACTCAATCAAAATTACCTAGCTCTCACACTGAGGCCTGAGAACTTCACAGAATATCTTCTTTCCAAAGAGGTGGGGTTCAGCACTTGCGAAGTAATCGGCACCCCGTTACATTCGTCTAAAGGTTAGTGTTGAATTTGTTTTTGGTTTTTTTTTAATACCACACCATATCAAGCACCCGTCAAATAAGGTACTTTGCCACGTGTTTATTCTGACTGATTTTTCCCATATTTAGGATTCTGCCGACCAATTCATCTTTACACTAAAGCCGAAATAAGTCCATCGAGCAGCCCGGCAATTGAAGATAAGAAAACCATTTAGACAGTACAGTTAGTAAGGACCCTTTCTCAAAACGACACCATGCAAAACAAACTGCTTTCCTGAATGCGAATGGAACAGGCGTGCAGATTTCAGTTCGGATAACAATTGTGCTTCATGCAATTAGCCCCATATAATCCTATAGCCCCACCATTACAAGTATCTGCACTTTTTTCTTCGGAAATACGAAGTTTTTTTTATTATCCAAATGATACAATTGTTCTGAAAATTGTCAAGCTGATCTCGTCCAAATGACTAGCTAAGTTTAAAAGCCCGCTGGGGCCCCTTCTGCATTATCGTTCACGATTTCATTTATGCCATTACAGTTATCGAAAATAGCTTGTTATATAATAGTTTTCACGTGTAATTAAAATTATATCAAAAGAGGTTAACAGTGCTGCTACGTGTATGTTTCATACTTTCCCTATTTTAAAATGCAGGGTCTGACCATCACCATTTGTGATACAAGGTAGCTGTCTGTTTCACCATTGAAGATAAAACGGATTCCTGCAACAGTGCTAATAACTAAAAGAATGTTGATGTGAAAAAAGCAAGGTTTGTGAGCTCTTTTGTCATCTAATAAATGTTTAGATGAATGGATGGGCTGTGTTTCAGGCATATTATGCATTTGCTGACTTGAGATTGAAGGTATTGTCATTGAATAGATTTCCTCTTTTGTATCACTATAAGCAGTTTTCCTACAGTTTTCATGCACTTGCAATGACATGTCATATTTCTACATTTTTCATTGGCCAGGATGGTCTGGGAAAATATGGAAAAGTCGGTGTTGAAAATGTCATCTCTGGGGGATCCCTGTGATAGTAACTATGGAGAGAATCTCAAATGGTCTATACGCTAGGTAGTGTCTATTAACTCTCATAACCATGTCCACTTGGTTTTTGTGAACCTCCATCTGCTGATAGTTCATGAAATGTCGAATGATGAACACACAGCTATTTAATAATTCTTTAATTTATGTCCATTTAGCATTGTTAATTCTCACCTAGGAAATGTTTCCTAGGTCCACGAATTTGCTCTCAAATGGATACCGAGCCTTTGGATTATCTGCCGATATACATAGGCCTGTATCAGATTGTATAATTTTACAGTCATGATTCCTGCATTCATTTTTTTTTTAAAAATTGTACTTTTCGTTCGAAACGTGTGCAATAGATGGCGCTGTGGCTCGAATTTTCAACCAGAGTTCGAAAGAGTGGAACGGTGTTTATGCTATTTGATAACTGGCAAAGATAGATGGATATAAACGTCGATAACTAGTTTAATGTTTGATTTCCTGCGTTGAGGATTGTACGACATTGTAATCGCGTGAAAAACCAGGCAACCTGGTACGTTTTTTTTTCACAACGTCATATAATTCGGCGCCAATGTGCGTTTTCGATTTGTTTGAATATTCGGTTTTTTTAGATTTGAACTATGGCATCAAGAGGAAGGTCAGAAACAGAAAAATTGAAGCTAAACTTGCAGGAGCAGCTAAATCGACTGGTTGCCCAACTGAATGATTTGGAGGATTGCAAGTAAGTGTCAAAACGTCGAAAACAAACGAGATAATTCAGCGCAGATGTCCACAGGCCTTGTGTCCGCTAACAAATATTTTCAAATTTCGTGCATTTAGGGATGATTTAGAGCCAGAGGAATATGAAGAAACGAAAAAGGAAACCATGGATCAGTTAAAGGAATTTAATGAATCCTTGACCAAAATGAAATCTGGCGATATGACGCTTATAGACGATTTAAACGCTATGCAACTCGTAAGTTTGTATTCTGACTGCCAAATCAACCAGAGTCTGTGCCAAAATCATCAATGGTTTTTTTTAAAATGCAGGTAATACAAGCCGCCATTAGTAGTGCTTTTAAAACGCCAGAAGTGATATGCATGTTTGCGAAGAAGCAGCCCGGTGAATTGCGTCAGCGTCTGGCAGAGGTATTTATATATTTCTTCTAGTTTTGAAGTAGTTTACTAGTAGTTTTCCAGTTACAGCACACATTGAGATCTATCTGTATTCATTGTTTTCCCAGACAAAACAACAATATCAAATCTGATTACCCATAAATTTACTTCTTCTAGAGGCAAAGTTCAATGCAAGCGAGATTTTGCCTAAAATTACTTGCATTTATTATTTCAGTTGGAAAGGGATTCAAAGATCGGGAAGATTGCTGCTGACGTTGCCAATCAACAAAAAGTGGAAGTACTCACAGCCCTGAAGAAATTAGGAGAAACTCTATTGCCATCAGAAATTGACTTCTTGCAGCAGCATTCGAGTGCATCTATGAAAGAATTTGAAAAGATAACTGAAGGGCTTGGTAAGTAAAATTTATGATATATGCACACTTGATCAATCAGTGCCTATAGGTCGACGTTTATTAAAATTGAGCAGCTTTTAATTTTAAGCAAACAGGTTAGATCAATGTAGACATACTGAATTGTCTCACTTTAGGTGATAGAAGCTGTATATTTCTAATACTTTTCAGGTTCTAGTAGTAAAGTCTTGAAGATGGCAGGCTCTGAAATTCAAGGCGTGAAGTACTGAGCTATCGAAACTGTAAGCTAAACACATTTGATATTACAAACTAACCCATCAGCAAGGAGGGGTTATTTCTCCTTATCATCTTTATGCCGTGTGCAGATTTTTATATTTATTTAACGTGTAATCACTTTTTATTTTCATCCGGTTATTCTTACTGCCACCATCATACCCTTCCCATACAAAATACACACTTTGTATTGACAAACACCCGCTTTGAATGACCATTTATTGTTCAATTCCATCGTTTTGGAAAAAAATGTGACATAAAAAATTCACAATCGATCATTCATCGCTCGTGATTATTGGGATCCGGTAGACAGCAGCGCCAGCAGACCTCCGGCCAATCCAACTGATAGGGTGTAATTCCTAAAGAAACGTTAAGGAGGTGTAATATTGTTTGGAAGAAATGTAAAAAAAATTTAACTTATTACGAATGTAATACGATAATTCTAGCTTATCAAACTAAAGGATACAATGCGGGTGTGAATGAACGCAGCACGTAAAATGATGCCAGGATGACGAACATCAGAAAGAGAGCGTTGTTGTAGAAGATGGAGAAAGTCGTAGCTTCATAATCTGCAACTTCATTTTTCTTCCATAACACTCTGAAGATGAAAAGCGAGATATCTTTTTGAGTAAGTGAACAACCGCGTTAACAGAGCAGCTCATCAGAATTGCTACTTGCCTTTCATCTTTCTCCTTTTTAGACATTTTCTTGTCGTCCGTAAGCTTTTTAAGTATTTCTCGGCTTACCGCATCCTCCCGTTTCAAAGCAACTCTAAGGTACAAAAAGTGTGTCATGAATGTAACAATGTAAGGATATGAATGTAGCAGATTTGTGAGGTGCATTTCTAAATTCCCAAATTTAGCATGTAGGTCTACTTTCGGCCTTTTTGTGTAGTTTTTTTGGAGTTATCAATGACCTCACATTATATTATATTGAAGTAACTTATGACTGTACTGGGGCCAAGTTGGGTTTTTAAAAAAAAAACTTCCTGTTGGTGTGAATTTTCGGACTTTTCTATTGACCCTGAAATCAATTAGGTGCACTCACTTGTGCTTCAAAACGAATTTCACGTTTTTGTAGGCAAAAGCCACTAGCCAGGTGTTGAGGAACGTCATGACGACCAGTAGCACGGCAGCGTGGTACAGGTCCATCTGATGAATTCGCCAAAACAGCCCTAAAATGCAAAATTTAAGGACATGAGTGATGAGTGCCACGTAGGATGCTGTTGAACCTGCACATGTCCAAGGGACAAATCCTAATTTCACGGCACAAACTTACATGTAGGAATGGCAGATACTATAAAGGCGTTTCCGTAGAACAACGCCGACGATTTCGTGGACACATTTCGGCTGAAATCTTGAAGAAGTAAATCCTCTTCTTTGGTAAACGTTTTCTTACCCACTGCCATGCTTGCTGACGTTGACTGAAATAGGATAAGTTAGTAACTGAGCATTGCTCGTTGATTAACTGAAGCTGTTTAGAAGCGCTTAGCGCGCCACCTAGGAGCCGCTAAGACAACTACGGCGGCCATCTTGCGACTCCGAATTTTTTTAAATACGATTTTATGAATGAATTGAAACTTCTTATGAGCAAACAAAATCTGAAAAATCTATAGCGCGGTTCTTTGGGAAATTTTCTCAAGAAAAAATAAAATATGGCAGAAAAATTAAAAGTAGCGTTAAAGTCTCTGCTCTAAATTAAGATTATATTCTTTTATTAATTTCAGTATTTATAATTGTGTTTTGTTCAAGGGCTTGTAAATAATTTAAAAAGTATAAGTTTTGGTACCAAAACGAGTTAACGATTAATTTATGCTTCGTTTCATCCAACCTTGGCTTATGCGTGTATACCATTAAATTTAATATCCCCGTACACACGCTCTAGGATGCGTTTTCCGGGAAGTTTGTTTGTAATTACAATTAACGCTTTTATTGTCATGTCTCATTGTTGGTCGCTGTTCATTAATTGTTTAATAGGCCAACTAGGGAAACTGGTGGCCATTTATGCCTGATTTATTATGGTCAGCCTTACAGCCTCTATCCCCTCCAGATTTTTAAATTGTTACGTGAATTTTATCTGATAATTACGTTACTTTAAAGTTTTTTGTCATTAATTTAATGTGTCTACAAACAGCTTTTAAACATTCAAACAACACAATATGGCACATTTAAACCATGTTGATTTTTACACAGTAAAAAACCATTCAATTTTTAAATGAACATTTTTAAAACAGCATTAAATTTTAAATATTTAAATATCACTGAATTTTACACATTGATAAAGTATTCAATTTTCAAACAGATTTTTAAAAAGCATTCAATTTTAAACATTCGGGCAATACTGAATTTAATACATTCAAACCTCGTTGAATTTTACACATTCAAAATCATTCAATTTTCAAATAAACATTTTAAACATTCAAACATGTTTTTTTCAAAAAGCATTCAATTTTAAACATTCAAACATGTTTTTTCAAAAAGCATTCAATTTTAAACATTCAGCAAACAGTGAATATTACGCATTCAAAAAAACCATTCAATTTTAAATATTTATGATCAGTGTATTGTAAACTTTCATAACAATACGGAATTTTTAAATAAACATTTTTAAAACAGCTTTCAATTTTAAACATTAAAAAAAACACTGAATTTTACACATTCAAAAAGAGTTCAGTTTTCAAATAAAGCATTTGAAAAAAGGATTCAATTTAAACACTCAAACAATGCTGAATTTTGCACATTCAAACTTTTTTTTTTCAAAAAGCATTCAATTTTAAGCATTTTAACAACACTGAATTTTACAAATTCCAAAAACTTTCAATTTACAAATAACCATAGAAAAGCATTCAATTCGAAGCATTTAGAAGCAGTAAAGCAGTTTATAATCAACATTAAAAAAAACACTGAATTTTACACATTCAAAACACTTTCAAGTTACATTTAACCATAAAAAACGATCAATTTTAAACATTTAAAAACAGTGTGTAGTCAACATTCAAACAACACTGAATTTTACACATTCAAGCAACCCTGAATTTTAGACATTCAAACAACACTGAATTTTACACATTCAAGCAACCCTGAATTTTGCACATTCAAGCAACACTGTATTTTACACAATCAAACAACGATGAATTGTAAACATTCAAATGTGTTCGTACGAAAAGCAACGAGGATTACAACCTTTACGTTTATCGGCTAGTTTGCCCAGCTATGGTTTGAATATCGCGCTAAATTACCCAGCCAGTTGCTGGTGGCGCGACTCCCAACATGGCGGCCGGGGGGGATGAGGCGGATTAGTCAGTGGGACCGTTTTGCGCAGAAGCAGAACGTCTCTTCGCTTCATTCGTTCCAGGTAGCGGTTATCGAAGGAGCGCGTTCTGATCTGTTGCGAGAAATTCGAAACATGGATTTCGTTCGCGTTTCGAGTTCAAACTGAAATGCGAGAGAGGGAAAAATGGACTTTCTGAAAAAGCTCGTTTCTTCGGAGTCTAAAATACACGCCAAAGCCAGCCTGCAGGCTCGTTGCTTTCGGCCGCAACTCGAGTGAAGAGTGTCCTTTGGGGTAAGTTGTTTGTTTCTCTCTAGCAACGTTCGAAGCCCCGCTTCGCTGGGGGGGAGCCAGTCTGCATTCGAAAGAGTTTGAAAAATATGAGGAGAAAAATCCTGTTTTACCTGTTGGGGGCAGGCTTTCGGAGAGGTTTTTTGCGTGCGTTGTCCCAGCCGCAGCTCGTTACCGAGGGCTTGTGGGGGAGAGAGCGGGCCCGACAACAACGCTATGCAAATTAAGCCTACTTTTGCTCTCGTGTACACGTTTTACAGACCACTACTATGCCTCTTTTACTTTTTTCCCAAATGTGATTTATTCGATGGGTGCGGTGATTCGGTGTAAATCGTGCATCTCGCTGACCCGCCCGCGTCAATTGTAATCTTATTTCATGAAAATAACCACTAGGACAGAACTACAGGTTGCAATAATCCAAGTTTTCAAAATTGCTTTCGAGCGATTTATGGTGTTTGAAATTATTTTCGTCTGTGGGAATTAATAATTCCATACAAATGCACGCCTGTTGCATCGTGTATCCTCGTCTGGGAAATATCACGGAAAAAAATCCAAGCCTGGCAAGTGTGCCTTCATTTGTGAAATTATCCTATACATGTATTTTAGAAATATCCATATTTCTTTCCAATATTTTTCCTGAAAACTGCTATGGCGAAGAAAAATATGGCAGATGCTGGCTTTTATAAATGCTGGGTTTTTCTAAAAATTCATCAATGAGATGTGATTTTTCAAAACTTTCATCATTTGAGATGTGATTTTTCTAAAAGTTCATCATTTGAGATCTGGTTGTTGTGAAATTTCATCTTTAAATTTACCTATGGCGTTCCATTAAATATTAATTTAGTTAATATTTTATATAATTGTTGCCTAAGATATAAGGCTTAAGATATCGTGACCTGTTCGCATACGGCGTTTTGAATTTTATGAGAGAAAAAACATTGCTCGTAATATATTCAAACTTCATCACTTCAAACATTTCATTTATGCAAATAGTTACTATGCGGTCCCCATTATCCTACATTATCTTATTTATTCTCTATATTATTCCACCTACATAGGCTACTGCTTTGACAGCCTGAAATCCTGATCTGTCGATATATGCCAAATCCGGATTGATTTCTAGGTAACAGAAATTGCTAATCGGAGATTAAAACATGACGCTTAACTGGCGATTTTCACCATTTACTTCGCGTTAAAATTAATTATTTGCCATTCTGCAACTTTGAGTAAGTGCAACGAAGCATGGCGTGACCGGCAGTTAAAACTGCAAAAGTTGCCAAATAAAGTGTCGATGATGCAACGCTTTGCATAAATTATCGGTCGTTTAACGTCGGTTTTGAAAGGTTTTAAATGCGTCACATAAGAAGGTGTGTTCAAACGGAAAGCCAGTGTCCTATGGGCACGATTAAAATCTGCCTCTTTTCTAAGAACCAGAACCCTCTATCAATTCCCCAGACTCAGAAACCTGCTGACAATTATATTCTAAGAGGTACCTGTCCTCGTATCTTGATTGTTTCACTCTGGATTAGGTTACTACATTTCCAAACACTTCCAATGTTTTACTACGTATTTGGTTACTGCATTTCAATCACTTACAATCACCCTTTTTACTATAAAAATTGCTGCACTAATATTATCTCATAAGCCCATGTAACAATCAAGTGTGGTTTTGAAATGCTGTCATGGTGACTACCAACGCGGAATTGTAACCTGACATTTTTCAGCATCAAAATTGTATTTTTATGTTTGTTCATTGTACTTCTGGTAAATCGGCACAAAAATGATTGGCCCGAAAGTCAATTCTACTATTCGCCTAAAATTCAGCATTTGCGACTAAGTTTTTCTAAATATTTTGCCTACGGATCTCATAAATTAATCCTACTTTATGCATTATTGGTGATTTAGTTTCAACAAATTTCAAGTGCCGTCAGTGTTGCCTTCGTTATTAATATTTCTGTATTTCTGGTAATTTTTTATTCGAGGTTCGACTATGGAGTAATTTTTGTCAGTATTAATATTTCTGAAATGTTTCAAACGATCTAGAACTGCATTAGTGGAGATCTAGTTGATATAAAAATCCCACATAAATTTCTTTCATCATTTTTATTTCCAAAAAAAAAACGTTTCGAGGAAAATATTCACTAAAATCCATTATTTCTGATAGTTTTTTCGATGAAATGTTCGTAAACTCCATCATCGGTATATGTTTGTTTGGTAAAGTTGACTAATAACCTACCATTTAATATTGTTTCACAAAAAAAAATTCGCCTATATATTTTAATTCAATTTTTTTAATTACTATTACTAAATATTACTTTTAATGGCGTTGTGGCACACATTTAATCATTAAAATATATTTTTTGAACCTCAAAACCCTAGTAAACTCAGGGAATTTCGTTTTCAGAAATTGGTAGTCACCATGTATGCTGGTAGTACATGTACTGAATGTATTTCTGTTTAGCGATATTGGTCAATATCATTGACCGCGTAAGGTCCATGCAAATGAAGCCAAAGTGAACTTTTATCACTTAAATTCTGTGATTGTAGTACAATTAAAGTTGTCAGCAGCAATCAGCAAGCCCGTTTTACATGAAATAGCCGAGCCAAACTTATTGCAATTCCGATTGCAGTAAGTGTACTTAATTCGCAATTAAGTGCACAAGGCTATCGTATCGCAATGTCCTATGCTCGAAACATCCTTCTAACTGCTGTATGCAATCCAGGGTTAATAAGCCAGTGAGAAAACTAATTTTGAAATCCAGGAAATGACTAGTAAGTCTTGTAAGCCCTGTTCAGAGAACTGTAAATTGGGCTCAGTCTTAAGAGTTGAGAAATTTGATATTAAAATTAATAAGTGGTATTGTAATGGATGTCGACTGTGTTGATAAATTAGTCACTGTTTCGACTAGTTTAACAGGGTTCCCACTTTCTAGAAAGTCAGGGAATGTCTTTGAAATGAAAAAGTTTCAGAGAATGTCAGGGAATTCGTGAAAATGTCAGGGAAAGTTAGGTAAAATATCACTAGTCATTTCTCTATGCTTTGTTATGGTGATGCAAACTTGATGTAAAGTTCACTGTGGTCTCGATCAAACTTCATTTTTGTGAGTTGCCACCCATGCACAAACACGGAAACACCCTCGCATATCAGACACAAATTTAAATGTAAACCTTGTATACATTCACTATGTTAGTTACAGCATATCAAATACGGTTTGTATATCGGAGTGATCGGCAGATTTGCTTATCAGACTGTTATGATCGTTGTCTGGGTTGCAAGTTGGCTTTTTTTCTCTTCCAGTGTATATACCCAAGTTGAAATTTTCAAATATTTGCCCAAAATTGCAGCATTTTAGTGGGGGGGGATTATTTGCTAAGTAAATCAACCTAACTTGACTCGATTGATTCGTATGGGACAGAAACAAGTGTTTCCCTTAAAATCCCACGGTGCAATTTATCCGAGCAATTTGCCAATGCCATGCAAAGTAATCGATTTTAGGACAATTAGGCCTAGTACTTCATCCATAGGTCCAAAATTTCGTCATTGGAAATGGTTAATTGCTACTGATTGGAGAACACTTTGAAATTTGATCACTGCATTCCCGCATTCGTATAATTTAGAGTATTACATGTACGTGGTAATTTTTTGTGCATTTCAAATTACACACGAATTGTGTAAAACATGGTTCCCACTTGCTGGAAAATGAGGGATGAAAAGTTGTCAGGAAATTCGTTAAGATTCGTGAAAATGTCGTGAATAAAATCTATCGTTTTTCATTTTTAAAAAAAAATGTCAGGGAAATGTCAGAAAAGTCAACATGAAAATTTGATGGGAAGATTACAAATGTACAGTGTACGTTGGAATATTACTTTATTTCCTCTGATAAAAATCACAAACTTTATAATTTTGTCAGATTTTTTCATTGAAGTTTGGCCATACAGTCAAGTGCATTATTTTTGAATTTCGGAGAAGTAGTCAGAGAATGTCAAGAAAATTGACTTGAGAATTAGGGTGAGAACCCTGGTAGAGATGTTACAAACGTACATTGTAATATTATTTTATTTGCTCTGATAAGATTCACAAACGTTTTAATTTTGTCAGATTTTTCCATGGAATTCGTCCATTCAGCCAAGTAGAGCTTTTTGAATCTTTTAAAACAACTACATGGAGTGAATGGAAATGCAGTTTATCTTTTCCGTGCAATTTTGCAACTGGTGTTATTGCATAAGCATGGCCATGATTTGACTTCTGAAAAACTGGGGAAAGTGCAGTTTGTTCAAATTGTTGAAGTAAGGTTATTTCGCAAAACTTAAGACGTTCTATGCAGTGACTTGTATCGCTACAGATCACAGTAGTTATTGCGTAACCATGATTTTAAGACTGTAAAACCGGGGAAAGTGCAGTTAAACATTTTGTTCGTATTGTTGAAGTCAGGTTATTTCCCAAAATTCTGTCAGTAGTGTGACCTGTAGCAAACTCCACTTTGCATTCGAATGGGGCATGCCTATAATTATGGGCCATTTGGACTTTTGCAATTTTCAGTGGAAGCTTTGAAAGTTCACCATCTCCCCCGCGTAGACACTCGCATAGCCTCATGACCTTATTTTTGCCAAACGAAAACAAAAAAAAATGCGAGCAGTTATGGCCGCGCCACCGCCTAGTTGTGACCTGGACTCTTGACTAACAGGTTCAAAGATGATTTGCTGGAGTTTGTATGGCACAAGTGATACGTTATCCCAAACCACCTGTGGCATTGTGACCACGCAAAATGGCGCCATCATGCATCCCTTTTTTCCATGTTTTCAGTTTAGTCTCTCTACCTCGTGCTACGAGTAAAAGTTGGCGTTTGGAATGTGCCTTCCTGTAATGTCCCTATATTTCACAATGGCCCAACGACTTTTTGAAATTTATCACTTCCTCGGTCACAACCTTTTTGGCTTCCCATGTTTTTTAAGGACACTTTGCATGGCCAGGGGTGAAGCCCCCTTGCGGAGCTCGTGGTATTCGGGCATGGCAAGTAACCTGTTTTTTTTAAGGTGTCCATTAGGCCCTGCTAGGGTCTAGGGGCCTAAAAATTCGGCTCCATTTTGCTCTTCTCAGCCTCTTCCCCACCCTTACCCTTCTCGAAGATTCCGATATCTGACCCTTCCTCGTTATGAAAGAGTGTAAAAAATCCAGAAAAGGTTTTCACCTCTTTTGGGGCACATGTTTCACCCCTTGCTGTCACGTCAGTTAGACCTGCTAACGACACCTACAGTATAAGGTTTTAGGCATCCGTATACGTATATGGAAGATCCTGCCTAAACTAATATTCTTGCAGGCGTAGGGAGAAATGTGAATAAAAATCTGATATTTGCGTGTGAGAAAGTGTGAAAAATTGTATACCAACTTGAACAATTTCAATTAAAAAGCTGGAAATGCTCTAAGCTGCAATAATTTGCTAATTTTTTCAGAAAAAAATAATATATACTGTACATGTATACATGTACAGTATATATTTTTTACTATTTGTACTGTATATATTCTTACTATATTTTTTTTTTTCAGTTTTCCTATATTTCCTATATTATTCTGCCTCCATACTAATTGACAACCTGCTAACGAGTCCTCTATCTGTATCCATATCAGTATACAGAAGAACCTGTCTAAACTAATATCCTGAGAGCGGTGCTGAATATTAGTATAGAGAGGTTATTAGGTTGGACAGGATGGGGCAGGGGCCTTCCACTTGGAATCTGATTTCATTGGCCATAAACGTGTGTTCCACGTCGGGCTGGCACCGGACATTAGTTTAGAGAGGGTATTGCTTTAGACAGTATTTGCCTATACAGGTTCTACTGAATAGACACATACAGTATAAACAATTGGCACGTTTCTGTGTGGCTTGTCTATGAACTTTGAAACTGTCCGACCAATGTCGACCACACTTGGTCAAGTTGACACTCTGGTCACCCCAGATGACGAACGGTCATACATGTAAATGTTTGACCTCCTTGACCTTTAACCTGAAATTTGCCAGTTTTTACGAAACGCTCAAGCTCATTGGCTGAATTTAGTGCTTAACACGCTGGTAGGCGTGAAACATCGCTGTTCACGTGGCGACGTTCTGTGCACGCGATTTTATTCTAAATGCGCACGTGGTTCTGCTATTCTAGTTTCCTTATTCCGTTTTAAATGGACAAATAAGTGCATCGTATTTCGCTTGTAAATGTTAATTTGATTTATGAATATGGATCTTGTGTTGTTTTAAGGTGAGTTTCAGTTCAGTATTTAGTACTTTTATGTGATTTTGTCCATGATTTCCAAAGGTATTACATTTTGAATGGATATGATCAACAAGTGCATCATATTGCGATCGAAAATGTTAATTTCAGTTCTGCACATGGATACTTTATTGTTGTAAGTAGAGTTGCAGCTACATGTATATATTTGGTGGATTAAGGGGATTTTGTACATCATTTCCATCCAATTTGAATAAATCAAGGGGGAGGCTGGGGTTTTTCGGATGAAGCTGAGTGAAAACATTTCTATACGTCTGAATGCAGTATTTTCTGATCTTTCTAAATGTTTGTATTCCTTGTGAATCAGTAACTACTGTAACATGGTTCTCCCAGGCCTGAAAAGTCTGGGAAATCGAAACTGTCTGAAAAAGTCGGGGAAAACTGATTTAGGCTACTGTTAAAATGTCAGGGAAATTCAACAAATCAGTAACATTTTCATAGCTAGTTATAATACAAATTTTCACAAGGAAACAGCGAATTTCGATTAGTTTTCTTAATCTCGTAAGAATTGCTCGTGATCTGTTGATTTTTGTGCTAATCAAGAAGTAACAGATTTGCATAGCTAGTTATTGATTAGCACAAAAATCAAGAGATGACGAGCAGCAGTGTTTAAGAAATTAAGAAAACTAATCTAAGTTTGCTGTTTTTTATTGAACATTTGTGTTATAACTCCTGTTTATATAATTAGCAATAAATATACATGTAGCATTCCTTACTTTGGCATGTTATATTTTTGCAGTTGCTATGGCCAGGGTGTTCAGGGAAGTTTGTTTTGTGACCTGGAAAAGTCAGGGAAGTTGAAAAATGGCATCCCTGCATGGGAGAACCCTGAGAATTTTGTCCTCAGTGGTATCGCTTATGTGTTTTCATAAACACTGCCTCTTTTGGCGTACTTGTTTTGCAAACGCTTTACTTCTTGTTTTGTTTCACATAGCCATTCCCAGAACAGGTATCAGTGCCAGCTATCATGCCCTCGGTAGCTTTTTTGCATAAATGAATTACGTTGGCCAATTAATTCAACGAGCAGCTTCATTTCTGACTGACGTTCGCATTAAAATATTCGGACACGTTTCGAGGCGATCGGAAGGGCTGATATCAGACAGTTGCGTTTTATTCGCTGATGTTAATAGTAATGTAATTACCGTGAATATGTAGGTTGTGCTGTCTGACGATAACAATCCAGTTCTGGTTGTACAGTAAACGTTACATGTAATGTCAAAGAAATAAAGCCACTGTCAGCAATTTGCGCTTTTGGAAGTTCTGGGATGCTCGTTCATCTTATGCTAAATTAGATGTTTAGGCTGTAGTCCATAATCACATGTGGGAATGATAAACTGTTTGGCCACAGCACCTGGTTGGAGCTTCCGGGATTGTTGCCTGAATAATGACATATTTGCGATTTAAGCTATTCGGAAATTAAGGTGAAACTTTGGGTTCTACTAGGCGATGTTTATCAGGCTATCCAGAAGAGCAAAATTGAGGTGAGAAAGGCGCCTTTCAGATAAAACCAATGATGTAATAATGCAATGTTTTCAGTAAAAAATATCCCGACTCCCATATTTCATTTATCTGCAGGTGTAATTGTATTGAATTAGTGGAACTGGCATTAGTGACAAACTGGAGTTGTCAGGGAAATTGGAAATTTAAGACTAGGAATAGTTATGGAAAGTGAATTATTTTGAAAATGTCAGGAGAATATAACATGTAGATGTATCATTATTACATTTGCTTCCACGTATACAGTTGTTATTAAGGGGTTCTCACTTTCTGGAAAGTCAGGGAATGTTAGGGAAATGAAAAAGTGGCAGGGAATGTCAGGAAATCGTGAAAATGTAAGGGATTGGTAGGGAAATTGAGATAGCTTTCATCAGCCAATTGATTACTCATCATCGTTATAAACAAAATTGTGATAAAACCCATCATTTTTCTTTGATTTTTTTTAAAAATGTCATGTAAAATCTAAGGGAAGTCAGGGAATGTTAGGGAAATGAAAAAGTGACAGTTGGAGTGGGTTGGAAATTTATTTGAAATTTAATACTTTTGAAGTATAGCCACTTAAAGAATTGATTGGACATGTTTAGGCATACGATCAGTGGTCAGGGTGATCAGGAAAATTTGTTTTAAAACTGGATAAGTCAGAGAAGCGTACAATTTCATTTCTGGAGAACCCTGGTTAGACAGTAAATTTCTTGGAATTGAGCGACCTGTTGAATACCAAAAAGTAAGATGAATGTTGAATACCAAAGAGTAAACTGGAGTGAATGATCTGTTTAATTCTGTTAGTTCATAGGTGTTTTTTTTCCGTCGAGAAACGCTATAAAATGGACGGTTATAAAATACATTAACATTTTTGTTATTTTCCTTCATTCGATGGAGTATAAACGCGAAACAAATAAAGTCTTGCACGTAAGGTCTGTGTCAGCAAGTGTCGAAGCTATTGAGTGCCAAAAAACATGTTTGACCATCGTCTTGACCTATTGTTTTTTATTTATTTTGAAATCGAAAAATGTCACTTGCACGCATGTGGCAAGTGTGAAAAATGTGAAAAATTGAGGGAAAAAATTACAATTATATTGAAAAATTCATTGAAAATGAATTTCAAAAAGAAATCCAGCTTAAAAACTGAGCAATTCCCCTCCATTCAGGTGCTTAATTTCATAAAAAAAAAACGTACTAAGATCTGATTATTTTTATCAGTTTTTAAAAAATTTGCCTGCGGTGCTCTTTTCAGACTAATATTCTTAACAATCGTAAAAATAATGTATTATGTCTTATAATATCATTTCCATGATATGATCTCTTAAACATTGATATTAAATTTTACACCATACCATTTTTTAATTACCTATGACGTTCTCAATACTGTAGATGGGTCGCGTTCTGTAGTTTGAGATAAACTTGCCCTCACTAAATGTCCTCAAAAAACTGTATGTAATGTTACAAGTTCGAGGATTTGTTAAATCTAAACTGAAATTTTGCTATGGCTTCATTCTACCATTGCATTTACCCCTCGTTATCATGTCAAGCCTCGCTTCTTCGTTAGATTTCTTATAAAAAATGAAGACGTAACTCCTCACTCTCCGAGTTGTCCATTTGACATTTTTCGATAATCGTCGCGAATTAAGGTCACACATTAAGGCGCATTATCCGCATTTTTCTGGCACACAAATTGACACAATGCGGGTTGACTCTGGGCTCGGCCATTTTACCAGCCTGGATGGCATTAAAAAGATTTTGGAAATGGATAGAAACCCCCTTATGGTCAGGCCATAGGGACGTTCAAGCATCGTGTCATCATCTTGAGGTGGGGAAAGGTCAATGGGGTGGAATTGAGTTAAAATTCAACATTTGTGATCCAGTTTTGTATTAGAAAATCGTCTATGTCGCTTCATAATAACAAAAATTAATTCTGTCTGATCTAATTTTTTATGAAAAATTTGCTAAATTCGAAAAAATTATACGTAATTGACTAGAAGGTGGCTCTGAAAATCGCCCAAACGGTGATGTCACAATGGTTGACAATTTCTTAAATTTGCCAAGCATCGGTATACTGCAGATTTGTGACAACATAGTCACAAATTTGTAAATTTTATGAAAAAGGTATTTTTGGAAATTAAAAGCTCGAACAACATTTTGAGAAAATGGTTTTCAACTTTTCAAAAACTTTCCAGTTTGGAACAGTCGATGATTCCAACATGGAATTGAACACTTGTAGCATATTTTACATGCTCATATTTAGTATCTTGAGCTTCACTATATAGTAGAACCTCCAAAGCAGACCACCTTCCTATGTTGACTACATTTTATCTGACTGGGCGGTCATCACATTAACACCAAATAGTGATTTTACTCTCTGTATGTAGACCATCATAGTCTCAACATGTAAAGTCGTGGATGATGTAATTTATTGGCTGCTTGCAAAACTTCTTCTCTACACCCCTGCACAGTAACTGTCTCTATAGAGGTACAAGGGTTCATTTTGAACCCATTCAGTACCCCTACAGTACTGTACGTGTAATTGCTGGATACATTTGCAGCACATTAGCAATACTGGTTCTGGGTTTTGAAGATTTTAATAAGAATATTCATGAATGATGAATGATTACTGTAAAATGTAAGTACATGCAGTTCACGGAATTAAAATCCAGTGTTTCAGTACAAGCTTCGTGCCATATGTTGACCACCTTCCTATGTTGACCAGTTTGCGACAGTCCCTTGGGTGGTCAACTTACAGAGGTTCTACAATATGAATTATGGCGTAATACCTATGCCAGGCTGCGTTTTTTTGTCATTGTCTCGTAAATTTGTTTCCTAAAACTTCGTCTTGAATATTGGCTGGAATGTGTTGCAAACAATTTCTTGTCAGTACACATTTGGAAGATGTTAGGTGCAATTATAACCGCTGTCAGTCATCAGTTTAAATTCATCGAAGGATATCGCTGTAGCCATGGGTACGGACCGAGATTAATCTTAACTTTGCCTTGGACGTCCAAGAAGAAGTTGACGCTCTTCCGGTATTTAATTTTTAATGGTGGAGCTCATTCAAGTCTTCTCAATTAATGCAACCGAGTTCGGGTTTCATAGCTTTTTTTGCCTTGCTTTTCCTATCGAAGAAATTTCTGATTTTTAGGTCTGTGCACCAGCCAAGTTAAACTCCTTGATTTTATGACAGTCCGCATGGGCGAAACAGGAAACGGAATTTCCATACAATAGCTCCATGCCCGTGCCCCATGATTATAGCACTTGGTGTGGAATTCAGTCTTGCGTAATGCTCTCCAGGTCACTAAATTCTGCACCCATTGATGATTGCTGAACTTTATTCAGAATCATGAAAACGCCTAAGTTGTCCAGGTGTGAATCTCAGTTTCACTGCATGTGTATAAGCAATCAGATAGCTCAAATTCAACATTGAGGCGATGACGTATTTTGAGATTATTTCTGGATTTCTTCCAGACGTTATCAGAGTCCACTCAAATGATGTTCATGACCATCAAACCAAAAGTCGACGAAGATCTGATTTCTTTCCGCGTTATCTCTCTGCAATATGGACAAACTTGTTGCTCTTTCCTCCTAATCTCAGGTTTGCTATGTCTCAGGTGACTACCAATCTGAAAATTCTGAAAAACTCAGGGAATTTTATATTCAAGCTGGAATACTCGGGGCATTTTGAATTGAGACCTGAAATTTTTCAGCATCATAATTCGATTTTGCGTTTGTGCGTTATAATTCGGAGATGTCAGGTCAAAAATGATGGAATGGAGAGTCAAGGGAAATCCCTAATAATGTCAGGGAAATATACTTGAGAATTTGAGTGGGAACCCAGTTGGATTACAATGAACTAAACATCGTTTTAAATTAAATTTTGGCACACATTTAATGGTTAAAATGTATTTTTGAGCCTGAAAAAATTAATTATGACCATGGATAACCTGGACAAAGCAGGGAATTTTGTTTTCTGTAATTAGTTAATAGTAGTCGCCATGAACCTGTCACCTGCACGTATAGTCTCAGCCACTAATCGACGTGTCTTTTTATCTATTTCAGAAACAAGCTAAGGTAAACGCTACCAGACTCCATTCCCCATGAGCCGCAAGTCCGACATGATGGAGAAGGAGCCCCGGGAGAACGATTCGTGCCTGGAAGACGGCAACAAGCCCAAGGTGATGCCGTTGCCCAGCCGCCTGGAGTACCTGGAGGACAGGGGCTTCAGCCGCAAGAGCCTCATCGCCATCAGCGTGCTTCTGTTGCTCTCCATGATCCTGATCATCGTTGTCATCGTGCTTGCCGCGCTGCCTTGCAACCCGAGCGACCACGGTAGGCCGCTGTGCGACAGCCCGGACTGCTATCGCACCTCGGCGCTGGTCTCCGAACGCTTGAACACGTCGGCTGACCCTTGCACGGACTTCTACAACTTCGCGTGCGGCGGCTGGATACAAAAGCATCCCATCCCGCAGCACTACGGCGACGTCGGTGTGGTGACCAACGCCCGGAGGGAGTTCCTGAAGGCCAGCCGCGAGGCCGTCGAGGTCCTGCCCTACACCGTGGACTTCAACTCGCTGCAGTGGAAGATCAGGTCCTTCTACCGCTCGTGCATGGACATGGAGAGCGTGAACAGCATGGGGGACGCATCGCTCCACAGGATCATCTCGCTGCTCAACGGATGGATGCCCATCAAGACGTTCGTCATAAACAATTGGGACTCCAACAAAGTGCTGCGAGACCTACACGTGGAGTACGGCGTGTTCCCGTTCTTCACCATCACCGCCAGGCCGGACGACATCAACCCGATGAAAAGCCTGATTCAGGTGAGTTGTACTATGTAGAGTGAACTGGTAGCGCCGGTGACCTCTCCATCGCATAGCGGGGTTTGTTTTGGTAGATATTGTAAGTGTACTTAATAAGACCCGGTTGCACCGAGGTGAACCTTTGGTTACCTGAGGGAAATCAACCCAAATTAAGATTCGGTGGGTACCACCGAGACATCATTGTCAAATTGAATTTCTTGAAGCTTAAGGCTATCCTTTGGAAGAGAATTAAAACGTCAAATGGCATGCAGAAAGTAAGACCAATAGTACGAATCCGTATGGGCATGCAATTCCATTAGCGGATTGGCATGACAAGTTCTACCACCTCGGTGGTTTCGTTTACAAATTCTCTCCAACAAATTAGCATTTTGGTGGAGGGTTAGCAGTTAACCGTGTATAACCATGAGGAAAAGTTAACGTGTAACCTGTAAGTTAACTGGATTACTAACGTCGTGTTAAAAACCACAATATTAGAATGGTGCAACATTAACCTACTAACCCGCAGGTCAACTATTGGTTATGGGTAACCCAGGGTTGTCTAATCCTTCATTTAACCTACAGTGATGCAACCGGGCCTGCATGTAAGTATGAAGATAGGCAGGGTTATCCTAAGATTTGTAATAAACATGGATGTCACGTTGCCTTGCTATAGTGGAGGCAGCCATTCTCGTTTCAAAGAAAAGCTCCCAGAATTCCTAGATGCAATAGAGATAGGGTTAAAAATCTATATCGTAAAAACAGTGCAACATACATGTAAACCTACTGACCCTGAGGTTAACTTGTGGTTATAGTTAACCCAAGGTTATCCAACTTTTAATTAAACCCAAAGTAAGCCTCTGGTTACCCAAGGAAAATCATTGCACCGCAGAAGTGAGGAAAAGTTAACCAAGCTTCTGTAATAGGCAAGATTAACCTAAAGCAGGGTTGCCACTGACCTGCAAAGTCAGGAAATGTCAGGCAACCAAAAAAAGTCAGGCATTTTGGAATGAAGTCAGGCAAAATGTGAAAGTATGGATCAATGAGTATTAAATGATTGAGTGACAAAAGTTTCGTTTTAGGTCACGCAAAGTAAGTAAATAATGTTGATTTCATCAGGCAAAGTCAGGCAAAATTTCAAATTATTGTGATAAAAGTCGGGCAAGACAGTTTTGAGATAATGGTGACAACCCTGCCTCAGGTTTGTAATAAAAATGAAGGACGAGTCAAATGAAGATACTGTATATCATATAAAGACTTCATAAATGATGATTACCAAACAGCAAACCGTGTGACATGAGCAAAATCACATCCATTTGATGACTATGATAATGTAAAATTCAAAGCATGTTTTAGATTAAGTAAACAGGTTGACTACCGAGCATTGAAGTTGTGAAATGAAATTCATGTCCTGGAAGTCATGAAGTCATGTAAAAACTGAAAAAGTCGTAGAATTTGCAATGCCAATTCCAGTATGGACACCCTGATAAAACAACATTTTTAAAATTACTTGCTCAAGAAAGTTGAAATTTCCATCGATATCCAGCTAATACTGGTAGAATGGTGCGACATAACCCTACTAACCCTCAGGTTAACTATAACTTATAGGTAATCCAGGGTTAGCTATTCTTTCATTTAACCTATAGTGAAGCAACCGGGCCTACGTGTAAGTCGTGAATTCATTTTGACCGACACTGGCATTGAACGTCATTCGGGATACCAAACAGACAGATTTTTAAGTCGTTTGAACCCTGGCTTTCACATTGTTGGCATTTCCAGTTGACCTTTTCTTCTATTTCACAGAATGATACGGTACTTTTCTTTTTTTCTTTCGTGCGGCCTGCTTGCCACTCTTTTATTTTCCATGAAAATAGCATTTTATGCACTCTTGGCACTCGTGTTTGGGTGCTCATCTTAGCGAATGGATATTTTGAGATACAAGGATATCATCCTGCCAACGTTGGTTCTGTTCGGATATTACGAACTTAATTTAACCTGTCAACATTTCTGTCTTTTTCAAGGGTGCTTTGCAGCCGGAAGAGAAATGTGTGCAGAGGATAATGCAGAAAGTGTTTGCCTTTGGGGATCGGCACAATATGAGTTTTCTTCTCTGTTTCAAAAGTTGCTATAATATGAAATATTTTTCTCTCTAGGTTTACTTTTTGCACACGGGTAAACCAGGGTGACTAGCCCTCTGGAAAACCTGGAAATATCAGAGAAAATTGATTTGGTCTGGAAATGTCAGGCAAATTCAAATAATGACTGGAAATTTGTTGTGGCACAACGATTTTGATTTTTTATAAGTATCTCAGACAAACATTACAAAAGCTGCTTTTGAGATCTGCTTTTTCTAAAAATTTCGCCTACGGCGTTTTCTTTATCATTAACATTTCCTAATATTTCTTATGAAAGTTCAGCTAAAATTCACCTAAAATGCAGTATTTCTGTTATTTCTTTTAATTGTTGCTTATGGCGCTCCTAAATGATAAATATCGTAGCTGGCTGCTTATAAAATATTTCAACAAATAAAATTTTCCTACAGCGTTTCCATCATTATGAACAATTTTTAAAATTTTGCAAGAAGTCCACAAACATGCAGCGTTATGTGTTCAAGTGGTTTCAACTACTAGTGTTTGGATCGTTATTAATTTTAATACATTAAAATCCATTATTTCTTGTAATTTTTTTCAAAAATTTCGCCTCCGGCGTTCCCTTTATTATTAATATTGTTATTTGTTTTTTTATCAAAATTGTTAGCTAATCCAATCATTTCATGATCAGATCTACAATTTCTAAAATTTCGCCATATGGCATTTGCATGGGTAAAATCTGTGTCAAAAACGTGCCAAATCTTTAAAAAGTTTCTTGAAATGGTCTGGAAATTTTGCAAAATAGTGTCTGGAAAACCTGGAAATGTCAGGGATATTGGATTCAAGCTTCGGCTAGTCACCCTGGTAAACAAACAGTAGCATTACTTCCAAATACTTTTGACCTTAACTGACCGTAATTTACATTTCTTGAAAAATAACAGGAGTAAGATCTCCAATAATCCCTTCAGTAAATTAGCATAGAACCAAAGGTCAATTGCAAGATTGTATTAACTACTGATGGATCTAGCCCTGCAAAGCCCTCAAAAGCTCAAACGATGTCAGTGGATGTTGTTCGTTTGTCGGCAGCTGCCGGTCGCCCACCACAGATGAGATCTTGGCACAACTCGTCTGTTGTTGGTGCGATAAAGGGTTGTCAATGTGATCGAAATGCAAGTGTTTAGGAAGTATTTAACGAGGACCTTGTGGCATGATTAATAAACTTCTTCGGCGCTTGTGGTCGGTATAGGGAGTCCCATCACCGCTGGAGTACGATCGGGCTTCATTTTGGACATAAGCCAGAGTTGGGAACAACCTTGCCCTCCATATGGCTTCGTTATGTTCACGAGCAAGTTTTCAAACGGCAACCAAACGACACGGTTTTGGGACTCCCTCACCCCATGTCGTTTTGATTTGCGACATGGTAATTATGCTGCTTGAAGACGGAGGTGATGGTCAAAGCGTAAAATAACGAAGCTCGTACTTAATTGCCAGGTTTAATTATGAGTGTGTCCAACGCTCTCGGGGATGTGCAGAACCCTTTTTCAAAGTTTTTGACTCGGTGCGAAGAAAACTTTAGATATAGCTTCCCCAAGCAGGACTCCCCCAAACCGGGAATACATGGAAATGTCAGGCAAATTGGTATAGCAAGGAAAAATCAGGGCATTTGGACTTCCTTTGAAAAAGACAGGGAAATTCAACATACCAGGGATACGTTTTACATGGCTAGTTATTAGTTAACGTCAAAATCAAGAGATGATGACAAGCAGTTCTGTGAAAGATCAGGGCTCCCACTTGCTGGAAAATCAGGGAATGTCAGGGAAACGAAAAAGTGTCATCAGCCAATTGACTAGTCAATTCTTTTCTGAAAATGTAGGATAAAATCCATCATTTTTCTAATTTTTTTTAATCCATCATTTTTTAAAAATCCCATGTCAAATGTCAGGGAAATGATTAAAAGTTGCCAGGGAATGTCAGGGAAGTCGACTTGAGAATTTGAGTGGGAACCCTGGAGAAATTAATAGGCCTACTGCAATTGTCAAGTTTTGAAAATAATCCAAATTTACCGTTTCGTACATGTAATGAAAATTATGCAGGGTTTCTCAAAACCTGGAAAAAGTCACGGCAATTGAAACTGCCTGGAAAAGTCGGGGAAATCCAACAAATCAATAACATATTTTGCATAGCTAGTTATTGGTAAGCACAAAAATCAAGAGATGACAAGCAACTCTATAAAAGAAATTAAGAAAATTAACCTAAACTCTGTTTCCTCGTGAAAATTTGTGCTTTTTCTCCTTTTTATACATTTATAAATAAAGCATTCCTTAAACTGGTTTGTCATATTTTTACATTTGCAATGACCAGGGTAGTTAGGGAAATTTGTTTTGAAATCTGGAAAAGCAAGTAAAAGGCAAAGAAGTTGAAAACTTCTTATCTGGGGAACCCACAGCCCTGATAAGGCATGATGCTGTTGATGTTCATTTGAGACTATTGAGAGCAGAAACTGAAATCAACTATCGAGAGACCGGTTTCATAAATCCGAAAGTGCCACCATTGATCCAAAGTTGAGTTTTAAGCTCGGTGATCATTGAGAACTGAAAGGGATAGTGAAAGTCGGTCCACTTGCCCAGCTTTTCTGTTTACATCAAAGTTTACATTCAGTTTACATCTGTTTACATCAAAGATAATTTGATGTCAGATGTAGAAAATGCCACGAAAAACATCTTGCATTACCCATCTTTATGTACGTTATATTCTAGTTTGCAACCAGGAAATTCGGACAGGAAAACCTTGGGCTCTGATCTGAATGGCTACGGACTCTGCAATTGAGCCCAATGAGGTCACTTTTTGTCCCGGTTTCGGATGATTTTAACCTGGGCCACTACTTGCACATGTACGTGAGATGCTTAACAACTTCCCCTTTCGATTTGGCATTCAGACATCGAGGCCTAGGCCAACGTTGAGCAAAACATCGCTGTTTACAGTGCTCGGTGACCTAGTCTATCTTATTGACTGAATTGAAATTGGCATTTTCCCCAAGCTTGAGCAGGCTGTTGTTGGTTTATGCTGAATTGATGCTCAAATGAAAGAAAGAAAGGAAAAAAATCATGAAAGGAATCAAGATCCTGTCCTTGTTCATCTTATTTTTCAGGGAACACGGTTGTACAAGTACTAAGCATTTGTTGGTATTTTTTTTTGTACAGTAATACAGGTAGATGGCTGTTCAAACATAGGTGCATGTCACATGTGTTGGTGTCCCAAGCAGTTTGCTGCGTAGGCATTCGGGGATGTGCTACACCTATTACCATTGCAGGGTTCCCTTGCTAAGGCGTTCCCTTCATGTTGAAGAATATTTTAATATTTCAAAGAAGATTTCCTCAAAAATGCAGTGTTTGAGATCTAGTGGTTTCAATCACTAGTGTTGCATCGTCATTAATATTACTACACTAAAAATCCAATATTTCTTGTAATTTTTCAAAAATTCCGCCTTATTTCTTCTTCTTACAAAGTTGTGGGCCAATTCCATCATTTCGTGATCAGATCTATAATTTCTAAAATTTCTGCCATATGGTATATTTGCTCAGATGAAATCTGTAAAAATTGGTTCTCCAAATTGTCTGGAAATGTTCCAAAAAGTGTCTGGAAACCCTAGAAAACTCGGGGAAATTCAATTGAAAATTTGGCTTCCTGACAGAAAAAATTCAAAAATATAGTCAATTGTAGTGTTGCAGATAGTTACTTTTAATTATATGTGACATTTTTTATTTGATATCAGGGAAATTAATCAGATTTGGTCAGGGAAAGTCAGGGAAATTAAGTTGCAAATATTGGTGTGAACCTTGGTTACGCATTTGTTGGTATTTTTTGTCCAGTAATGCAGGTAGATGGCTATTTAAGCAGGTGAAGGAGTTAAATTCAGAGTTAAATTCCTCATGTTATCGTCATGTTATCCTCATGTTACATTTTATTTTATACTACGTTTTTTAAAAACACGCAAATCAATAAAAAATT
>JAQGAF010000621.1:0-45493 GCA_034687865.1 Kryphioiulus occultus | reverse complement strand
ATTTTTTGCGCTAGAGTAATGAAGAAATGTTGAATCGGGTTTTTGCGAAGCCAGATAGACCACGCCCTATCGCCCTACATTCTAGTTGAGCTTTTAACCACCAGGTGACAAAGTGTAAGTACGGCCATTGCAACGCAATGATACTTGACTTTAATAAAGTAGATTTTATCTAAATGTAATTTTAAGTCTGCATGGAAACTAGGTATAAGAGGTGATTTTGAAGTATTATACTGGTGAAATGTTGTTGTGTAAGGCTTCAATAACACACACAAATTATTTGCATCAACTTTGCTCCAAAATAGCTATTTTGTTTCCAATTGTATCCAACATATCAAAATGGATCCAAATTCCCCATTTCATTTGTATCCACTCTCCAAGCCCTGGTGAATGCTTGGTTTTAGGCCTATAGTTTTAACAAAGAGCAATGAATTTCAGTTGAACGTGCATTGGCCGTAAGTCATTGACTTCCTTGGGGTGGCGACTTTCACTGTGTGCAACAGGAACAGGCCATTAGCTTGTCTAAAAATAAATGTCCCTGCAGTAAACAAAGTACGTGCTAAAAACGAGCTGTACCAGTCAAGGGATGGGCAAAAATGTCCTTTATGAAAACATCAAATCTTCAAAATTTAGCGAGCAAATTTAACATTTCCAAGAAACTTTGGTGAAAAAGAAACACTTGATGGACTAGAGTTTTCGATGCAAAATTCTGCATGGAGGAATTTGAAACCGGAAGTAATTTTCCCCAAATGCAGGGTGTGCACAAAATTCCAAACCTCAAGAGCTGCTATCCTTTTTGCTGCTTCGATGAGACCTGATATGTTTCAGAATTTCGGTGTTGGACATGTAGAGTGTCTTCTGGCACTCTTCGCATTCGTATTTCTGCTTGCTGGGGTCAAACTTCGTTTCTTGCGAGGTGGCCTCTGACCCTTCTTGATCTGGAAGTTAAGAAATTTCGGTTAATATTACCGTTGCAAGATATTACAGAAATTAAAACCACAAAAATCCTCTTTTTAGCCTGTTAAGCCAAAAATATGCGAACACGTAGTATCGACCAAAACAGGGTTTTTCATACATGGAATTTCTGTCAAGGTCATGTGTCCTATATTCGTCCATTTCTTTTTATTAAAATTAATGCCCTTAAAGAAATTAAAAGGAGATAAATTCTGTATTAAAAATTATGAAAAAAACCCTGCTTGGGTCAAAAATAAAGTACATGTATGATCGACCTAAACAGCATTTTTCATAGTTTTTGTCAAGTTCATGTTCTTCATATTCTGCAACAACGTCATAACTCAAAAAATCGTGATTTTTGATTTAATGCTACAAGGGGAATGGTAATAAAGTGCTGTAATAGCCTGCAGCATTAAATCAAAAATCACGATTTTTTGAGTTATGACGTTGTTGCAGCAAATTAGCGATGTGTCCTATTTTCGTCCATTTCTTTTTAGTAAAATGAACTTTACGAAATTCAGGGTTCCCATTGAAATTCTCAAGTAATTTCCCTGGTAATTTTTCAGTCATTTCCCTGACTTTTTACATGAGATTTTTTTTAGAGAAAAAAGGAAATTATTAATTTCTTTCACAGGGAAATTAGAACGGCTTGGAAATGTCAGGGAAATTCAAAAAAATCAGTATTCACATAGCTAGTTATTGGTCAGCACCTACAAATCATCACATACAGCCATTGAAGGGTATCTACTGGCTTTGACAATTAATGCAAATCCCATGACTTTTCCATACTTTTATCATGACTTCAAAATGTTGTCCATGCTTATTAGAATATGGGACTGTACAAGTTTTATGGCATGACTAAATAGCGATTATCTATTATCATTTCATCGACATGGTTATTGACCAAAAACACGTCGTAGGCGAAATTTTTTGCAGAAATAGTGACAAATGAAGAATTTAAACCTACTTTTGTATTTTGCGACTCAATGGAAAGAAAAACATTTCAACGCCCTAATATGAATTTCATGACTTTTCCATGACTTCTTGACCTGAATCTCATTTCATGACTTTTCCACGACTGCCAAGAATAGAATCTCATTACATGACTTCCATGACCAGTAGACACCTGCATTGACTATGACGATAGTAATTAATTTTGAATTATATACAATAAGTGAATTTGGGGGTTTTGAATGTCATAATCGATATATAGTATGAAATACCTCTGGATTGAAATTTTCATTAAGAGCAAGAAAATCTCCTGACTTTTTCAACAAAAAAAACATTTCCCTGACTAACTCAGCTTTTTCAGGATGTTAAGTTCAATTGGAACCCTGTAAACGTGAACTTTTCAGTTTTTCCAGCAATTTCTATGTACCTCACCATCCAGACTATTTGACCGAATATAGTTCTAAAATACAACTATTTAGCTGCAATGACCTACTAATCCGCAAGCTTTTTTTCCTAGGCATGGGGTCTACCGAAGACAGACATGTCAATGAGAGTTCGTCACAACACTTCACACTGGCTGAAACTTACATGTAAGTCCTACTTGGCAAACATGTCCGTCCTCGAAAATAAATATGTCGAACGTTACAATTTTAGGTCCCACGAGGGCTACCATACTTATTTCTAATCCAGAAACTACCCAGAATTGCAGGTGTTTTTTTCGGGAAATAAAACTTGTGTAGTTATAATTTATATAACAGGTTACTCCAGGTATTATGATCAATGTCATAGGCAACATTTTTAGAAAAACTATAGATCACGAAATGGGATTTTAGCATACAGTTTGGAAAAAAAATTAGTAATATTAGTAATTAAGGGCATGCCGTAGGCGAAATTTTTGAAAAGTTTCCAGAAATAATAGATTTTCAGTATATTTCCCTTACAATGTTTTTCAGAAATTTTAATAATGATGGGGACACTGCCAATTTTTTCTTGAAACCACTAGACTCCAAATACTGCATTTTTGTGGACTCTCTTCTTCTTTTGATTAATAATACAGGCACTTTTGCGTTTGAAAAAAATAGATCTAACTAAAAGTTGAGAATGTACATGAATAATTAGATAAGTTATAGCATACTACTGAATTTATCATTTAGGAATGTCATAAGCTAATTTGTAAATTACCAGAAATAGTTAATGATTTTAGGTTTTGTTGATGGCAATTTTGATTGAAAACCAGATGCATTTTAGTGGATTTTCCATAAGAAAAATTAGGAAACATTAATTAATGACGATAAAAACACCATAGGCAAAATTTTTTGAATTTTTTTTGTATTTTTTTTGGAAATATCGCTCTCCTGTTTTGCTGAGAAATGTTTTTCAACAATATTATTAACGAAGGTAATTCTAGTGGTTGAAACAACTAGATATCAAGCACAGCGTTTTTCCGACCCTTTTCTTCTTTCGAAATTTAAAAAATTATTACATGTAATACCAATGGAAACTGTTTAGTCAATTTTGTAAAAAAAATTTGACCCACACAAAAATGTGGATAAGTAGCCAAATATTCATAATTTAGGAACGCTATTGGCATGTTTTTTGTTATGGAATTTGGTGTTAGTTGCCCAACGCAGGGTGACTGGCCAAATCTTCTATCAAATTTCCCTGAGTTTTCCAGGTTTTCCAGACACGCTTTGGAAAATTTCCAGACAATTTAAAGGAAACCTGATTTTAAGGATTTCACCCGTTTTCACATCACACATGGCCAAGTCATAAGCAGGCAAAAATTTTGAAAAACTACAAGAAATCATACATTTTTAGTGTATTTTTCTTATCATGTTTTTCAATAATATTAATAACGATGACAACACTAGTGGTTAAAACAACCAGATATCAAACACAGCGTTCTTTCGAAATTTGAAAAATTATTACTTATGGAGCTGCTTCAGTAATTTTTTTTTAAAAATGTGATCCATACACAGAGGTTAAGTATCCAAATATTTATAATTTAGGAACGCTATAGGTGAGTTTAAAAAAAAACAATTAGCAGAAATAATGGCACTTCGGTGTATATTAGTAGATTTTCATATGAAATATTAAGAAATATCAATGATAATGAAAAGGCCACAGGCCAAATTTTGGAAATAGGAGATCACAAATACATGTAGCTTTTCCAATGCTTTTCTGAGATGCTAATACCAATCAAAATCGTTTTGCAACAACAAATTTCCCTGACTTTTCCAGAGAAAATCAATTTCCCTGACTTTTCCATGTTTTCCAGACGGTCAGTCACCCTGCCAACATTTCGCAGTAAACAAGCTGGTGCTGTTCCTCAACCAGCAACCAACGATTGGTGCTTACTGAGGAAGATATCGATTATTTCGTCAGTACTAAAAGGATTTCTCGTTTTGGCCCCCAAAATCTGAGCAGCATTTGCAGAAAGTGGCTCCAGACTTGCAAATGAGTTATCGATTCGAATCACCAGTTACTATGGCGACGTCCCAGGCCTGGGCAACTTGAACAGATGTCTATGGCAAATGCTGTGACTGCAATTTTCAAGAATCAACTAAAGGATGATTTAAATCGCTTTTCATTTCCACATCTGTTGCCAACGACCCACATGCAAAAGTTTCACATGAATTGTGAATATAAAAGCAAAAGTAGCCATCGAATTGGTGTTCCCAAGATTTTGTTTTAGAAGTTAAAATTGCAAAATACGGTAGTTTACAATACTAAACCAGGATGACTGACCGTCTGGAAAACCTGGAAAAGTCAGGGAATTTCATATAATGTCTGGAAATTTGTTGTGGCACAACTATATTGATTGGAATAATTATGTCAGAAAAGCATTAGAAAAGCTGTGTTTGAGATCTACTTTTTACGCCTATGGCGTTTTCATCATAATGAATACTTTTTAATATTTCGAAAGAACAAGTTCACAAAAATGCAGCGATTAAGATCTTGTGTTTGTATCGTTATTAATTCATGTATTAATACACTAGATATCCGATATTTCTTGAATTTTTTCAAATATTTTGCATTAATATTATTTCTTCTTCTTACAAAATCGTGGGCTAATTCCATCATTTCGGGATCAAATCAATAATTTCTAAAATTTCCACAATGTGGCATTTGTTTGGATCAAATCTGTAAAAAATCTGTAAAAAAGTGTCTGGAAAATCTGAAAAAGTCAGGGAAATTCAACCGAAGATTTAACCATTCATCCTGCTAAACACAGTTGAGTCCCAGTGTGGCTAATTTTTTTAGCTGTTTTCAAAAACAAATTCTTCCACGTAGGAATGAGTTGACAAAAATTGTCAACTTCAGATATTTACTGTGCAAATTTATTCATGCCCATCAAAAGCCTATTCTAACGTTTGATCGACCGAGGCCCACAAAGCAAAAAAATTGCAGAGAATACTTTTGTTTTAAAAATTGTTATAACCCACTAAATAAATGTATTTTACTTCAAGCATGAAATGAGCCTTTCGCCAATGTTCCAATTTTACAAATTCCGTCGTTTATTTATAAAAAATGCGAAAATCTCAATGGGATGTGCAATAGTGCAATTGGCTAGAAATGGATTATATATTTTTTAATAATCGGAGGAATTTATAAATTTAAAAATCAAGTTAAGCACTGGCAAGAGGCTCATTCTATACATGGCGGCAAATATACATGAATTAGCGAGTATAATAATTTTTAAAGCAAACGGCAAAGGAAAACTGGGGAAACTTGGGGATTAATCGCCATAAAAAATGTGACCAAGCAAGAAATTTAGTGGGTAAAGCAACAAGAAACACGCACAACTAAAGAAAACTTGAGGTGAAATTGGAAAACGATGAGAAATTTGGCAGAAAAACATGAAAAACTTTAGGAAACTCTATTGAATGCGAATAGATGTGAGGATGACATTGAAAAACTTGTTAACTTGGAAACCAGTTTTGAACGATTCAGAATTATAAGTGGAAACATGATGCAATATGATTAAAACCTTTCTTGAGAAACCGTAAAATAATTTGAGGAAAAGTAGAAATTATGAAATAGCTTACCCCTTTTCTCGGCAGCTTCTCGACAATCGACTTGATGATACATCCTCTCCAAGACGCTCACCATCATGGGCTCTTCGCAGAAAGGACAGACCCACTTTGATTGCAAGTACGTTTCATTCGAATCAGATTCATCCTGTAGGCTACAATCAAAGAAGATTTATGAGATTTCATAAGCGCTTGTCAAACTGAAAGATAAAATGGCAAAAACCCAGCTCCTACAGGGTTCATACCAAAATTTGCAAATCAATTTCCCTGACTTTCCCTAATCAAATATGATCAATTTACCTGACTTATCAAATAAAAAATATCGCATGTAATTAAATTTATTTTCCACGCTTTGACCATTAAAGTACATGTATCTAATATTTTTTAATTTTTTCACAAGCACATATCGGATTTGTTTCGCAATTTTTATCTAACATTATTGAAAAAAAAATTCGCATTTTCATTTGCTGCGACCCCGTGTATATGTTAGAATTGAGGACGTCGTAGCCAATTTTTTTACGAAATCTGGACCACAAAAAAATCTAAAAAAAATAATATGGGTGTTAAAGAGAACGCCGAGGCGAAATTTGTAAAAAGAAATGTAGTCCTAATGCAATTTTGAAGACATTCTTAAAAATATTAACATTCAAAAGAATACCATAGGCCCATTTTTGTTTTAAAAAAACTATACCAGAAATAACAGATTTAATATAAACAGACGACATTTTCATAAAAATCAGATCTTAAATGATGAATTTCAGACGGTACTGCAATATTTTGTTGCCATGTGCAATAAAATATACGAACACTTGACAAACTGCTTCCTTGATCAACGCAAGAAATTGTCCCTCAAATTTAAACATATTTCCACAATGGATTTTTAGCTCGTTTCTTTAAAAGGGAACGCCGTAGGCGAAATTTTTGAAAAACTCTACTGGAAATAACGAATTGTAGATGTAATTTATACGATTTTTTTCACAAAAATCAGTTGAAAATTAAAAATTTCCACTCCCACCTGACTTTCCCTGATTTTTTGGGCAAAATGTCCACATTTCCCCGACTTTCCCTGACAGTATGAACCCTGTCTTTATTATATATAGAACTTCAAAGACCAATATTTTCAAATCGGGACTGTGACATGGCAAACTTTCAACCCTTTTGACGTTGCTTTGAAACCTTTTGAAAAAAAATTCCAGTTTACTCACCAATTATAAGTGAGATTTGCAGAAACTCTAACACCTCCCTTAGTCGGGTGCGGAACTGCATCCTCCAAACCAGGAATTTGGTTGCAATCAAACTTCACCTGGTCAGGCCCGCAGTGCAAAGTTTTGACATCAGCAGCTAGCAGGCGGCGTATAGTATAAAAAGCTTCCTCTTGTAAAAAGCCAAGTAATTTCTTTGTTAAAATATCCTCTTTGTTACATTCCTCTGAAAAACACAATGCGGCATTATTTAACACCAATGTCAAGAAAAAATTCCCCAAAAGAAAATTAAATTAGACGAATGTCTATTTTAGTCATGGAAGCTCTATTGTAAATTGACTGCTTCAAGAAAGAAACTCCCGTTAGGTCTAATCACCAATCAAGATCATTTACTCCTCGATTTGTGATATTGGATTGGATTGAATAGGACAAAACATTACGAAGTTATATCTAGACTCGTGCGGATTTACAAACTAAAATTCCCCAATCATGATTTTAACATTCTGTACTGCGGAATATGCCCTGTTCCGACATAGACACTATGAGAAAGTGGGTTTCTCCTATGCGTCATTTGACAAAATTTAATAATATGTAATATACTTTTCTGCAATTTTATTTGAAGAATATCATCCCATAGTTTGCGTATTGTTAATGCTTGCATTGTCAGGTCTTGACCGCAGACCGGCTCAGGAAATTTCACTTCAATCCATTCGTCAAATACAATTCTGAAAAATATAAAATTTACTGCAGTATATAACTCGGCGATTAATATAACAAATTTCATGGCAAAGCTTAAATTTTGATTTTAATCAAGATTTGAAATAAAAATTTGCATTTATGTTTATCTTTCCCTAAAAAACAAAACAAAAAATATGGGAGATAGGTCGAAATGCAACATTCTAAAATATTTTGTCTTGTGGTACCTGTGGTACAAGTAATTTTTTCCTCAAATAGAATTTTACCTTATTTTTATAATTGATCTATCCCCAATATTTTTCTTAGTTCTATCAATAATAATTCTTTTGTCATTCTGGCATTGTTGAAATTTCAAACTTTCCTTCGGTATACAAAGATTGCACCCGAAGCTGGATAATTTCCTGTATTTTGAGTATTGCATCAGCAACAAATTTAAGTAGAATAGTGCTGCATAGTGAACTGATACTTTTAAATAAAAATTCAGATATTTCCCATGAGTTACCTTCAGTGACACTTTAAGACCTTATTTAGGCATTTAGGAAATTCAAGAAGTTTTCCAGACCATTTATTACCTTGAGAAATCGCCGTTTGTATCAATGCTGCGGGAGAACAATAGCAACGACTGTATTGCTGGACACCTCATAGTGTTCATTAGGTATGGCTTCGTGGTCTCTAACAATGAACTATGGAAGAAAAATTGCCATAAGTGACAGCACTTGAAGACAAAAAACTATTTCCAATGAGCGATAAGAAAACTTACACGTAAAGAACAAGCTGATGTCTGTTGCTTATTGGTTGGCGGCTGGCTAGTTTCGGATGTTCGATGATGTCGCTGTCGTTCAACTGCAAAACATCAGGCTGGTTTGCAAATATTCCCATCGGATGTAAAACTACAAATGGCTTTACCTGGAAAGGAAACATGGAATATTCCCGTAAAAAATACAGCAGTTTTGCTATCAAGTTTGCATGTAAAAATAATTTGGATCTACGGTTGGCATGTTTTCTCTAATTCAGATGATGCTGGGGTCCCAATAAATGCGACAAATGGTCTGTAACAATTTACGTTTAAAATTTAGGTACAACACAACAACACACACCATTCGCTCGTAGAGCCTTGTGTTCTTTTGCAAGGATTTTTTTTATGAAGTCAGATGTTTTGTTCCCAACAGACACAATTTAGCAATACGGAAGATGTGTTTTTACGATGGGTTTTGGAGATTTTGCTCAATAACATACTGGCATGAATAAAAGAGGTGTGTCAGTCGCTTTCAGTTTGCTGCATTAGCAGGCTGTCAAGTAGTACGGAGGTAGAATAATATAGGAAATATAAGAAAAATATAGGAACAATATACGATTTTTTCTGAAAACATCAGCAAATTAGAACATGCAAATATCAGATTTTTGTTCACATTTCTTCCTATGCAAATATTTAATTTTGTTTCAAAATTTTCACCAAATATTTCACAAAAACATTTTCATGAACGTAATTTTAGAATGACAGATTTTTCCGACACATCTACAATAGGCCTATTGAGGCCTAGCAAAACAACATGTCGGGAAAATATCCAAAATTGAAGAGAACGCCGTAGGGAAATTAAAAAAAAAACTTCAACAATAATGCTATTTTTAAAGACATGCTGTTGGTATTTAAAAAAAACAGTTCTGTTTACCAAAGCTGGGCCACAAATAGTGGATTACATATTTCTTTCCTAAAAAAATTAATGTGTGTAAATACTAACATTTACGAGAACGCCATGGAATTTTTAAGACATTCTTGGAAATATTAATAATGAACAGAATGCTGCAGGCAATTTTTTTTGTAACAAACCCAGAAATGAAAGAGTTAACATTGATTCAGGCAAACATTTTCATAAAAACCAGATCTGAGATGATGAATTTTAGCTAGTATCGACTATACATTTCTATTTGCCACAACAGTTTGCAGTAAAATATAGGAATAAATAGGATTTTTTCTGAAAATATGGGACTATATAGGAGTACCTCAAAAATATAGGAAGCACTTGACAGTCTGCATTAGGGACAGGCTTCCGTAGCTATAATCAGGTATGTTATTTGACCCATTCTGAATGAGTATGGGTCCATTCGTAATTGGGACAGTTTTCTTTGAAAACATTATGACCCCCGTAAAAGCATAGCAGTAAACATTATCACAAAAGTAATATGATATTAAAATTTTCAAAAATATTGCATTACTAACCTTGGTGTGGAATATCTGGTCCGAGCCCGGTTTGAACGAGTTATGCTCATCCGCAAGTGCAAACTGAGGAGACAACCCACTGCAGAGAATGATCTTCAGCATGAGCAAATCACGGTAAGTGAAGTCTCCGCTCGTCAAGGAAAGTTCCTAAACAAACAATCGGAAAAGCAGTGAGATTCCCTCATTTTTCAGTTTCCCGCAAAATGGTTAACTAATGATTCGCCATTTGCAAGATGCTCATTGGGCTGCAAAAGCTACGACCAATACGAGCAACAATCATTTATAAAAAGAGCAGAAGACATTGGCAACACAGAAATTCCACATACCCTTATCTGAGTGTTTGTATGCTGGATTTTGAAATCTACGTCTTTTATGTCCACTTCGTCTTCGTCGCTGTTCACTAGACCCTCCACTTCCTCCAGCTTTAAGACTTTACGCTTCTTGGGAGCTCGATGGAAATCTCTCTTCAGCCCCCGAAGCCGCTTCAGTTCTCCATGCCTCAGAGACCGTTCAACGCCAGTCATCTTATCCATGTTTCGATGACTGTTTATTTCCAAGAGACCTGAATCCTATAAAGTGATGACCATGACAACGTTTCATTCAGGGTTCATACCAAAAATTGCAACTCAATTTCCCTGACTTTCCCTGAACAAATCTGATCAACTTCCCTGACTTATCAAATACAAAATATCACAAGTAAGTAAAATTAACTTCATTTCCACACTTTGCCCATTCAGGCAAATGTATCTAATATTTTTAATTTTTTCACATGCATATATCTGATTTGTTTCACAATTTTCATTTCATGTTTTTGAAAAAAAATCCACGTTTTCATTCGCCGTGACCCTGCATATATTTTTGAAATGAGCAGTCCGTAGGCAAATTTTCACAAGAATTACACCAAAAAAAATTTTTTTTAATGATATAGGTGTTAATGAGAGCAATGCCTGCAAATTAACAATTAAGAAAACGCTGTATGCAAAATTTGTAAAAAAATGAAGTCCTAACGCAATTTTGAAGACATTCTTAGAAATATTAATATACAAGACAATATTGTAGGACCTTTTTTGTACAAAAATACCAGACTAGAAATAACAGATTTAATATAAGCAGAAACTCTACTGTAAATAACGAATTGTAGGTGTAATTTATAGGGTGCTTTTCACAAAAATGAATTGAAAATTAAAAAATGTCCAGTCACAAAATTTAAATTGAAATTTTTTTGAAAGCTTTCCCTGACTTCCACCTGATTTTCTCTGAATTTTTGGGCAAAATGTCCACATTGCCCTGACTTTCTCTGGCCACATTTCATTTCCCTGACTTTTCCTGACGGTATGACCCTGTATTGCAAGTATCGAGTTTGTGTTTCAAATTGTTAGTCACCAAAAGTCTATTTACCTTCAGAAGTTCTTCAAATTGCTTGCGTAGCTTGGTCATTTCATAAAAGCGCTGCTCCTCAATACCACGATGCTTGCACCACTGTCGCGAATTGGTGCGTTGATCAGATTTCACTTCCAACCACTCGTTATAAGCCCGCAAAAGGGTGAATGGGTCCCCGTGGTCAGATTCCAATGGACGTCTGGCAGCCTTAAACGTACAACAATTTGTGAGAGTTGTGAGAAATCAATTTTAAAAGAATTCCAGAAAACATAGATACTTTTGGGGTAATGTATAGGCAATTCTGTAAATGTTGGAAAATCTGGAAAAAGTGACAAATCCGAACACTGGCGTAATTTTGGGGAATAAAATGCAATGTAACAGTAATCCTAGAAAATAATTGCAAATATAGCTTAATTCTGAAACAATCCAAATAAAATGCGCAGTAAATCTGGAATCGTTAGCATACAAAAGTTAAAAAAAACTCTTACTGTTCACAAATTGTTATGAGTTACGAGGAAAAGCAGAAATATTTTCTTGTGTAATTGTTATCAGTAATAATTAGAAGATTCGACTACATATAAGAACAATTGGGAGTCCTGGAAAAACATGGCCAATGAATAACTATTGAACACCAATAGAACATTTTTTTTTTGTAAAATAGTGCATTAGGGTATACGTTTTATTGCATGCCTGTATGCAATAACGGTTATTCCCCAGGGTGACTGGCCAAATCTTCAATTATATTTCGCTGACTTTTCCAGATTTTCCAGACACTATTCGAAAAAGTTTCAGACAATTTAAAAGAAAAAATCCTGAAAGCTTGCATTCTTTCCTTCTTTCGGAATATTTATATGGAGACACTGTTTAGGCCATTTTTTTTAAAATTTGACAAGTAGCTATTTAGTAACGCCACGCCATAGGTGAATTCTTTTAAATACCAGAAATAATGGATTTTAGATGCATTTTGATGAAATTTTTTTTAAAAAAAAAACCAGATTATCAATAGTCAGGGTGACTGGCAAAATCTTCAATTGAATTTTTCCTTACTTTTCCAGGTTTCCAGACACTTTTTATAAAATTTCCATACAATTTCAAAAAACAATTTTTACAGATTTTATCCAAGCAAATGCTATATGGTGGAAATTTTAGCAATTATAAATCTGATCACGTTATCAAAATATAAATCTGATCCTAGATCACAAACAATGCCTTTTTGTGGACTACTACTATCGAGACATAAAAAAAATTATTCAAAATGATGGAAACACCATAAGCAAAAACATTTTTTTAACAAAAAATAATGCATTTTAGGAGAATTTTTCATAAAAAAATTAATGATAATGAAAACGATATAGACAAATTTTTTATAAAAAGCAGATCACAAATACAGCTTTTCCAATGCGTTTTGAGATACTTATACCAATCAAAATAGATGTGCCACAACAAATTTCCAGACATTATATGACTTTCCGTGATTTTTCCAAACCAAATCAATTTCCCGGACTTTTCCAGGTTTTCTAGACGTCCAGTCACCCTGAATAACGCATTATTGTGGATTTTTTTAAAATGAAATATTATTGATGGTGAAAACTTCGTAGGCCATAGGAGACTTCTTATCAATCAAAATCATTGCGCCACAACAAATACTGCATAAACACGTACCACTGCTTCCGGGTCCCGGTAAGAGCGATTGGTGAATGGTGACTGCACACTCAGTGCTGTGGCAAGTGAGAGAACAGGTCCGACCTTATCGAACAGAGAACCCATGATGAGTATTTTCCCAATAGTGATGTCGACTGGAAGATTTGATAATGTGCGGCCAATGGGAGTTAATTCTTCCTCATCCGTAATAGCACCCTAAGAAATTTTTGTAAGAAATAATTTAATTAGTCTACCTAAAATGTAACAATTCAGGCTAAAAAGGCTATAAATCAGATGACAATTCACAAAATATAAACAATTGCAGGCTGTCAAGCAGTATGGAGATCAAATTAAAAAGGAATTATAGGAGAAATAAAAAAATTTATGACGAATATAGGAAAAAGGAAAAAAAATTAGTATGAATATAGGAATTTTTCTAAAAAAAATCAGTAAATTACTGCAGTTTAGAGCGTTTTTCTACTTTTTAATTGTAATTGCTTAAAGGCATGTGTCCAGTTGGTATGCAATTTTTAACACTATTTCAAAACACAACACAATTTCGCACTATTTCACATGCAAATACCAGATTTTTGTTCATATTTCTTCATATGCAAATATCTAAGTTTTTTCTAAATTTTCACCAAATATTTCAAAAAAAAAATTTAAAAATGGCAGACTTTTGCGACCCATCTACAATAAGAATATTGCGAACGCCGTAGGCAAAGTTTTTACAAAAACTAGAAAAACTAGTGTAAATATTAATTAACATTTAAGAAAACGCCGTAGGCGAAATCCTTTAGCCATAATGCATTTTTTACGGCATTCTTAGGAAGATTAACATTCGTGATAATGTTGTAGGCAATTTTTTTACAAATAGCAATTTACAAAAACTAAGCTGCAAATGGATTTTAGATTTCTTTTCTAAATAAATTGTATGTGTGTAAATACTATACATTTAAGAGATCACCGTATTTTCAGACATTCTTAGAAATGTTAATAATCAACAGAATGTCCTAGGCAATTTTTTTTAAACAAAACCAGATCTCGGATGATTAATTTTAGCCAGTATCTGGTATAATTTTCTTTGCCACAGCAGTTTGCAGTAAAATATAGGAATATATAGGAATTTTTCTAAAAATATAGGACTATATAGGAACCACTCAAAAATATAGTAAATATAGGAATCACTTTAAGGCCTGCATATGTAACTTGTCATATGTACATGTCACTATTTATGGATGGAATAATTTTTCTAAAAGTAATTTTATGTAACAAAGTTATATACTGTAACTTGTTTGAAAATGATACAAATATTAGTCTTTATGACACACGTAACAAGGGGACATTTCAGAACAAGTTTACAAGTGTAGACGCAATAAAACATGTTAAACAATAAAGTTCTACAACGTCCTTTGATCTTTATCGACACATGATGGGTATACCCAGATCAATCAACGAAACATGTATGGGGTTTCCTTCTTATTTCAAACAAGCTGAATAGCTTTGCTATCTAACAAGTTTTGTTATACATGTACACAGTGTATAACAAGTTGTAAAAACAGAGTTAAAAACTAATTTGTTATAGTACAATGTTTTGTGATATAATGGAAACCAGCTTTACAATTTGTAGTATTGTAATAGCAGCTTTACAAGGCTCAATTTTTGGACAAAGGTAGAACATACTGTACATGCGCATGTATCTACAAATTGTTAGTGTTTAATGCATTGTAAGTAAGCACACTGTGCTGTAATTCAACCATTTACGAACAATTTAACGCCATCAACACTTCTCATGTTGGGTTTATCAATGAGGAAGTCGCTTCACATCGACACCGATGGCGCTGCAGGCTGCCTTGAGCAGAGTGCAGAGGTGGCGCCATCTCGCGCCACATGTCCATGGAGGTGGCCAGCATTCCATGAATTCCTGTGTCGTTCCCACGACACCCACTGCAGCGCAAATACCGCATATTTGGCGAAATCCACGGGAGAATTCCTCGAATGTATGGAAGTAAACAGGACGGGCATCAAATATGCAGCTTATTACGGTGGGGATACGTATAGGAGCCGCGAAATGAAATATCTGGATATAACTCAGGTGGCCGCGTTACACTAGATTTTCTTGGCTTTCCCGAGGAGCCATAAATGCATTTTGTTCTTTTTAAAACGGAAGCAAATCAAACGAATGGCACATTTTCCATAAGCTAAAATGTAATACAAGCGGGGCGTATATGGCGGGTAGGAGAGAAAAGATTTAACGGTGCAGATAGTTTCATGGCAAATTGGGGGGGGTGGGTGGGGTTGGGATGTTAGGAGGACGATATTAAGGTTGATGCCGACAGGCAACCAATTTTCCATTTCTCCTCAAATATCGATTTCAGAGTGTGATCTGAAATTCCCCACTCGCCCATTTAGATGTTCCAAGTTTTACCAGTAAAAGATTAGGGGGATTTGCCGTATACATCTTTATCGAATGGCTTTCCAGCGCGTATACATATACAAACACGTTGAGGAAACAAAAAATCCTAACTCAGCTACTCTCATAGGCCCACAAAAAACTACCCCTGTACTGTGCATTAAGCTAGCGCCAAATTCCCAAAACGATGCTTACGAAAACGGAAAATTAAGAAGAATTACGGACGAGAAACCCATTTTGGGACAGGATAAAATTCCGAATGCATATCGCCCAGTTGCGCCATTTTCAATTTACAGATTTACCCACTAGTAACTTGAAGCATGAAGCATCTATAGTTTGGTTAGTGTCGAATACATAATTTAAATTGCATCATAAAAAATTGGCGAAATACAGTACAATGGGATGCATCAGTTTGGCTTATTTCGCAATTTTACTGCATCAGGGGTCGGACCCATCTCGACTTATCGCTTTTTCAAACTTTCAACATGATAATTACACGTACCCTGACTTTTTACACAAGATGCAGAGTTCCAACTCAAATTCTCAAGTTGAAATCGATTTCCCTGACATCGCCCGACAATTTTCAGCCATTTCCCTGACATTTTACATGAGATTTTGCTAAAATAACAACACAAACGACGGATTACATTTAAATTTTTATAAAAAGGATGACTAATCAACTGATTGATAAAAACTCTCAATTTCCCTGACAGTTTCACGAATTTTTTCGAATTCCCTTAAACTTTTTCAATTCTTTGACATTCCCCGATTTTCCAGAAAGCGGGAACCTAACCGAACCTAGCCTGAACCAACCTAAAAACGCAGTTTCTTTATTTACATGTATACATGTAGTAGTTGCCCCACCGCCTAGCAAACACTGCGAGCTTACAAGCCGTTAGGAGAAACCCACCAATTGGATTAAACAGAAAATGAACACTCAGTGATTCAACAATTTATAAGTTGAAAATGAACACTTAAGTGTTCGAAAGACACGTGACTGCAACACTATAAAATTTCTCCATATTTGTATGGAATTTTCGTGAATTTTCACGATTTCCCTGACACTTTTTCATTTACCCCGACATTCCCTGACTTTCCAGAAAGTGGAAACCCTGAAATGAAATCTCCAGTTCCATGATTGCCACGATATCTACCTCCTCGCGCATTAGCACGTGACTATTGGACGAATTAACGCCATAGTAATTAAGCGGCAAATTCAAATGTATTGGTGGAAGCTACCTCAAAACATAGCCAGATTAAATGAGAATATAGTTAGTTTTGTCCTAAATGCCTCAACATCAACTCTCAAACCAAAGCTCATTAGACCAAGGAAGGTTAGCTAATCTAAATGGGTCTTCAAGTTCTCGGAAATTCGCGTTCGTCGCAAATAATGCAGGCAATAGAGGGCTTAATAACGGCATTATACGATGCTGTGGCATTTAAGAAAGCTGCCTGGAAAAAATACTTCAACATTCAACGAAGGAAAAAAATTCAGCGTAGAAATGCAACCGCCAAATACATGTAAATCACCGTATTTCCCACAACAACTTAGTTCGAATTCCTAGAAAAAAAACCGAAAATGGGAATCTTAGTCTTAAGCGAAAAGTAGCGTTCAACAGATGGCGCTGCGATGACAGTTAGTTCAGAGGGCCTCTAAGTGAGTTAAAAGTCCCTAGAAACGAGGGGTTTTCTCCCTAGCGAGCAGAAATCCCTCACGGCAATCAGGTCGTTCTCCAGGTCGAACCCATTTGCAGTTAGCCTTAAAACAACGGAAAATTAGGCCAAAAAAGAGAGCAATTTTGACGCAACGGCTGGCAGCACTCACCTGAAGGGCTAAATGACACGAACGGGTGAAAGCGAGCGTCGAAAGAACCCAACCTCGTTAGGGCCCAAACTCGATTTGCTTCCCTGGGAAAACGCCGGTGTCGTCGCTGATCCGGCTAATGGCATTTGCCCGAGAAAGTATGGACGAAAAACGGCGAGGGACTTCTAATGAGGTGATCAGACTTCGATAATGAAGGACGAGAGTGGGCAAAAACGAATGCGGCAAAATCCCCTGACTTTTCCGAAGTACCTCCAGAAATCGAAGCCAGATTCCTCCTTGGTCGTGTCAGTGGGAATTCTTTCAATGCATTATTTCCACAGGCTTTCGAAGCTAGAAGATCGAAAAGGTAATTGGCGAAACGATGAGGTCATCTCATTAATGTTTAATAAAACAATGGTTTAAAATCCATCAGTTGGATTCAGTGTTAAAATAGGTTTTAAAATACCCAAAATGAAAGAATAAAAGCCAGATTCCTTTTGAAAGCACGGTTTTCATGGGCATTTGAAGTTCGAAGGTTAAAAGGGGCCATTCAGATTCAAGTATTATGGCGTCATCCTTGGAAGTGTTAGTCAAATGCTGCCCAATTCCATTTCCGTGAATTTGATGAGATTTTTTAAAAATAAGAAAAATGATGGACTTTATCCACAAAATTTATAAAAGAAGATAGCTGATCAATTGGTCGGTGCAAACTATCTCAATTTCCTTGACATTCCCTGACATGCTTTTTTATATAACAATGGCTTAAATCCATCATTTGTTTTCCAGTTTTGAATTTTAAAATATTGAATCTTTGAATTTTAAAATTTCCAAAATGAAAGAGAGCGTCCTCTTTGATAAGGTAATTGCAATTTTTTTTTTCAAATCGTGGTATTGGGCTTTGGAAGATTGGAGGTCAAAAGGGGACGCTTATGTATTATGGCATCGTGTTGAGGGGGAGGGTCAACCAAGTGCTGACGAATGATAACGGAAGTGAGGGGTGTTTTTTTTTTAGTTTTTTAAATTTCATTTCTTGGGAATAAAACACATTGTGCTGTTGACAATGTCTGCAAATTACAACCGATGGATTGGGCTGGTACACTAGATTAGAGTTGAAGAATTGCATACTTTCTGTCGTAAGAATAATACTTTTTAAAACATTTGATAACATTGACATAAGTCACCCTCAACAGTACTTAGATCTACACAAAGCATCAATTGCAAGTGAAAACATCACCAGAAAAGCACCAGTTTTGACCTTAGAGGTTACGGTCACCAGGGGGCACCAATCGGCAGTTCCTTCAACCCTTTTTGAAGCATTTGCACTGTTTCTGGTGACTTTGACGTCCGTGCCAAAGTACCAAAACGCCAAGTACGCGTCTCAAGTCAACCCCCTTTACCCCTTCCCCTATCAGGGGGTGGGGGGACACACTCAGATACCATCAGGAAATGAAGAACGATTACGGGTTTTGGCACAACGTCAGTTTCACTTTATATTCAGTCATTTTTGGCGATCACATAGTAATGACTGCGTGCAGTGCCAGTGGTTGACATTCAATGTGTCGGCGTCTGGCAAGCCATGGCATAGATAAAAGTGGGGGATAAAAAGGGGGGGGGGAGACGGAGCCCATGCCCATAAGAGGGAGCTCGATAACGACCAACGAAAAGAAAAATACACTCTGCAATCGTACATCTCGCCGTATAATGGGCTCATTTCCACTAAAAGCAAACCCCATACCAAATAAATTAAGAAAATAAAATTTGTCGGCCTGTTACGAGAGAGTTTGCGCTGAAAACTCCATCAGAGCAGAGACCCAACCCCAGTAAAAAACGTCCCCTCCCCTAAAAAAAGTGTCCCACCCCCTCCTTAAAACAAGAAAAAAAACATTTGTCGCATAATTTTAATGGCGGCCATCAATTTGAATTGAGACACAGACCGGGAAGACAGTTCTCTCGTCAATTTCCTACTGAAATTTAATTTGGGCGCTACTCTGAAACAGCCCATGGCATCAATCTGGCAGAGATTTGCTCGAAAACTTTAGAATGGAAAAAATGCGGGGGATAAAACTCAAGAAAGGATGGGAATAAAAATGATTAAAAGAAAACTCACTAAAAGCAGCCAATTAGGACAGTAACAAAACGGCAGCTATTTTCGGACGTGATTAATTTCACTGAATAAGTTTGTGGGGGTAAGTTTGAAATTCTGCCAGTTCAAGAATACATTAAGATGCAAACTTTGCGCTGAAGGTCAAAAGTCACGCAAAGTTGACAATTTGAGAGGAAATTTTAACAAATGCACTGGCAATTTTTAAATTTCCGAAGTTTCTCCGGAGTTTTTCTGAATTGATCGAAATCCTAATTCCTTACAAAACGTAACCCAAACAAACCTCGTATGACAGACCTTTTTACCAAAATCGTTATCAAAAAGTCTCTGTCAACCAAATTAGATGAAAATATTCCTTACATTATCTGCAAAACTGATTGAAATTTAATAAACATTTGTGCCATTACCTCCCTCTCCCCTCCCCCAAAAAAACCCCAGCGCTTTATCCCAATTTGGATAATGTACTCAGGTTTGAGATGCAGAGCTTTACGACGTCTAAACTCCTAGCTCAATCTCGACCAAGTCTAGAGAAAAAGTTGTATTTATGTTAAAGTAAGTCAAAATGTCAAGAAATAACTTTACTCGAAAACTTCGACCTGGCTCCAGATCATGCTTTCAACCCAACCCCAGATATGAAATCTTGAATTATATCAAAGCCATAGTCCAGAAAACAAACAATCGTTTCATGTCAGAGAAACATATGCAAGGCCAGCAAATCTTGACCACTGGTCAGTCAGCCCCCCCGCAGCACAAGACCAATCCGTCTGACAAACGGCGGCACCAGCCACTCGGACACGACAGTGCGGTCAGCAAAACGGCGGCTGAAATATGGCTCCGATCAGCAAATTCTTTTGTTTTCAACAGAAAAATAGCCTCCCTTCCATTCATGGCTTATGGAGTTGCTGTATTTTCTTTTAATGAAAAAAGTAACGGTAATAATAAAAAAAGATGAAATACGAGACACCGATGAGAAAACCTTCCGTTGGTCAGTTGGCCAAGTCGATTCCTCGGTCAATAGGCAGACAACGAATTCCGCAAAAAGACGATTAAATTACCGGAAAATGGATGTTATTGTTTCGCGTCGCCAAATTGTAAATGCGAGTGAAATTGAGAAGAATAACAAGAAAAAGTAATGAAAACAATTTGGCGTCGATGCGAGAAAATCACAAATATTTATTCCGGACACGCGTCCGGCCAGGCTGCTCAGCGGTCAACGACGACAGCGAACAGAAATGCAATTAAAATGGGAAAATCAGCAGAAAAGTGAAAACGAGGTCTAAAACGAGAAACTAAAACGTGTATAGTCCGCACCAAATTACCGAAGATCACGTTTAAGAAGATAGAGTGAGTAGAAATGTTATCCTCCTCTAGTTGGGTCGAGTTTGTTCAATATCCTCGCAGATATTACAGTGTGTCTACACTGTCTACTGGATTTGGTATTGTAAAGCCTGACTTTACAATGCCTTTTGAAATAAGGGTTACTAGAGTGTTACGTCACCACGGAATCGTGATTTGCAGAGTCCCGTAATTTTCAACCCCCCCCCAAACTGATGCCAATTACAATGTATTGACCAAAATAGCTGACTTGAACGTAATTTGTATCAATATAAAAATGATGGAATTTAACGCACAAAAGAACATAGATGACAACAATTAACTGACGAATTTTACATAAAATTTTTATTTAAAAAAATATTTCGACACATTGTTGACCTACCCTTATGGTGTTCAACCAAGCTGTGTTCAACCATAAGGCGTTTTAACATATTTTGGATGGTATTCAGATGGCATCAAATTTGATGGCATCATAAATGTTGATGGTATTCGGATGGTACAATAAATGTGGATAGTATTCAGATAGTATGAAATTTGGAAATTACTCTGATGGTAACATAAATGTGGATAGCATCAAATTTGGAAGTTACTCTGATGATATCACATGAGACTAACCCACTACATGGGAATAAAGCGCTGGAGGCTACTTTATTGAAGAGCAACTTTCTGAAGGGCAACTTTACATGCCATCAACTTAGTTGCCATCGAAAAATAAAAAATTGGTAGATAACAATAGAATGGAAACTAATTTCAAGCTAATCCTGACAGCCCTAAAATGTAAAAAATTGAATCAAAGACAAAACGTCCATTAATTTCATATCACCATGATCTGAATTTAATTTCACGCTTTCCCATGACATCCAAGCAGAGTGACACCCTGTATCCGCACTAAGATCATCTTAAGCTCAGCTCTGCATTTGTATCCCAATTACTTCGAACCCATTATCGCAAATTTCAAGCAGCTCCACCAAATCACGGGTTTCATCCCCAACAGCAAAACAGGAATTTTTGGGGGAAACAAAAGATTTCCTAGTTTATTAACTCCGGGGCTTGAGTTATAGCTCGAGCGTATAAATTACGGGTTTTCCCCTTAAAAGCGCCTCGTTGGCACGCAAACATCCCTACCAAAAGTCGGTATGGTAAACACATTTTCAGAGCGCGAAGACTGCGGAAAAATCGCCTAAAATCCACATCCATAAAAATAATAGCGAGCAGTGGGGAAATTTACCTTTGACACAATCAATTTATCAAGTGCCTAAGAACGGCGCTATGACTAACGGCGAGTGCAGCCTAACATTTTGTCTGCTAACTGGAGCAGATAAAACGCTTTCTGTTGGATGCCATTAATCACGAAACGAGAGGGTCCATACGTACACCAAATTGAGGTACAGTAGATACATTGGGTCCAGTGGCGCTCCCTGGCGACGCATGAGAACGAGGGTCGTCCATCAGCGGCTAGGTTATGCCATGGGAAAGTACTTAAGATGGCCGCAAAGCTTTCCAGCAATCCAGCAATGCCTTTGAATGCGCCAAAACATTTGCAACATGTTCTTGTACTCCAAAATAAGTTAAATGACGCTTAACTAAAAAACGACGCTTAATTTTGGCTTAATTAATCATCACTATGTCTACTGGATTTGGCACTGTACAAATCCCATGACTATTCATTGGCTTTCCTGACTTCAAAATTTTTCACAGCCTATTAGAATCTGGGCCTGTTCACGTTTTAAATCAATCACTAATAGTGATTTTCATAAAAATCCTTAACCAGAGTTATGACCTGATCATTGGCAAAAAACACCGAAGGCGAAATGTTTTGCAAAGTTGGATGATTAATGATGAATTTTAAATCAAATTTTTATTTTCTGAATCAATCAAAGGCAAAAATTCCATGACACAAATGTAAATTTGATGACTTTTCAATGACAGCAAAGTTCGGTAGACGCCCTGTATGATATGAATTTACGGTCGAATTTAAAAATACATGTACCTCAAAAACTATTCAGAATTGGAAACGACTTGCGCCTGCAACTGTAAGGTTGGCAAACCATACGAGCAAACACGCCATGCCCCATTTTTGCCTGTTTTTGTCCCATATAACCCCAACCGAATTTTTGTTTGACAATTTAGGTAAACCTAAATTGTCAAACAAAACATGCAACTGTCTCCCGAGGGGTCGGTCATATATTACGCCATCACTTTTTCGTGATATCCTACACGCCCACGTTAGCATTTGTCATCATTCGCAAACATTCCCTCAAATGGTGACAATTGCAGCACTCCATGCTCACCAAACACGAAATAAAAACTAGTTCTACCGTTTTCCAAAACTTATTCCTCTTGTAACAAACAGTCCCAAGTTGGCGATGGCCTCGCCCCCCTCCCCCCAAGGGGGCCCAGCAAAACTTTCCCACTAATTAATTACCATCATCCCATTATAAATGAATTACAAGCGAGCGTTAAAGCCAGGATCTGCCTTAATCGGTCGTCAGCATGCGCAGCTGGGCTTGGATCGAGCCTGGGTCAGTCTGAGACTCAACTCTCCAGCAGCTCCAATCAATGAGACGCAATTCATCACGGGCGAACTGAGCCGTGCTAAAATTGACTAAATTATCCAGCGTCCTAGGCTTTAGCCCGTGCAGTTTGAAGGCCGAGGCGAGCTTAGGCGCATATCAAAAAGGAGGTGGTGGGGGTGGAAGGTGGATGATAGATAAAGGCAGTAAACGCAGCACCGCGATGAGGTACGAAACCAGAGCCAACCACTGGCTGCCAATTATGGCCGACTGGCCATTTAAAGCGTCGGAGTCACTCGCTGGAAGGTCATTGGTAATTACTGGGCTGGACACTGATCTTAGCGCCGATTAAAGCCCGAATCAACGTGCGTCAAAGTGGAATGGAGTCATCTGGGGAAAGGGGCCCTGGTGTGCCCTCATGCGTGCATGCCTCGACCCAGGCTTGGCTTACTGGGAAAGCTGGCTTTCGAAGAAAATGGGGGAGACCGAAGGGTGGAGTGACACTGACAAGGGGAACCCTGCAGTGAGAGGACACCAGCATTCTGGTAGTTGCAAATTCCTCCGCATGGTAGCTCGTCGCCTGCGAGATGGGCAACTTCATTGTTGCTTCGCACATTTTATATTCCATGACTTTCAATTACTAAGATGGCATCGATGGACAGAAAATTGAACTGAAAATTTCTTTGCGGGAATCTTGAATCTCCAAAAATTGAATCGAAGGATGTTTCACCGGGTCCATTTATATTTCATGGTTTTTGAATGACAAACATGACAACAAACGGATGAAAATTGGTAGATAACAACAAAATGAAAATTCCCTCGAAGTAATCTTGACTGCCCTAAAGTATCCAAAATGGAATCGAAGGCAAAAATTTAATGACCTTAATCAATTGCATCACACCCATGAAGGATGTGTTCACCGGGTCCATTAATATTGCATAATTTTTGAAAGACAAACATGACAACAAATGGATGAAAATTGGTAGGTAACAACCAAATGTTAATTCTCTCGAAGTAATCTTGACTGCCCTAAAGTACCCAAAAATGGAATCGAAGGTAAAAATTCCATGATATTAATCAACTGCGTTACATCCATGAAGGATGTGTTCACCGGGTCCATTTACTGTATATTCCATGGTTTTTGAATGACAAACATGCCAACAAATGGATGAAAATTGGTAGGTAATAACCAAATGAATGAAAATTGCCTCGAAGTAATCTTGACTGCCCTAAAGTACCAAAAAATGGAACCGAAGGCAAAAATTCGATGATCCTAGAGTCAACCTGGAACCCTTTTCTACAGAATTTTTCAATTATTCGAGCAGTTTCAAATTGCGTTACCATATGAGACGTATCAACGCCAGAGAATGGCACCTTCTCATCACGTGTATAACATGCTAAATGTCGCCGAGGATTTGTTTGCTCCAAATAAACGAATTATTTCAAGCAACATAATGAGCAGAATCCTACCTTACACTGCACAACCAAATTATTAAAGAACTCAGTTGGTCTTAAACACCTAAAAGACGTTTATGAAGAAAAGCGTCAATGGAACTTACCTAGAAATAAAAAAAACTCAAATTAGAAGCAATAACTGGCAAGTCAAGTATTATACAGTTACATCTCACAACAATGTAATGCACTGAAAAGTTAGCAAGAGTTCCACGTTGAAGGCATTGAAAATGGAAAAGCAAAGTGCAAAATCTTAAATATTGTGCAAGACTTTAAATATTCGAAAACATTTTGCCTAAATAACTGAAATTAAAAAAAAACAATAGAAGATCTAATTAGTCATTTAGGGCATACAGTGCTAAACAACAATTCCTGTCCAAAATGTGCACACGACATTCATATTTCAACCCCTTTTTGTTTAGAATACAAGAATGACATCTATCCTAGCTGCCGCAATTTATCCGTTTTTGCACCTAACCTAACTCAAAAACGTAATTTATTTAGCTACCCCTAACTGCGGGCAATCACTACCAGCCTACGAACCGTTCGGAGAAGCCCACCTTCTCATAGTGTTTCAGGGGGAGCATGGACTATTCCGCAGTACAGCACATTCGCCCTTAAAGTAAAACAATCTTGTCTTCACCGTATATAGTTAGCCATTTACACCATACATTTTCCGCTGCTTCTTAGTGAAACGGCGAGGGTCGTTCATCCACGGATGGCATTGCTCAGACGTTCACCACAACGACGTTCGTGCATCAGACTTGCCATAACTTAATAATGCGACTTTAACCGCACAACAGATCGCAAAACACTTCATCATTTGGCGGCTTTCTAAGTCAGCTGCTGCGATTAATTACCCTTATTAGTGGCATTCGGATTCAGAGCGGGCCTGGAGTCGCAGAAACTTGGGGGTGTGGGGGCGCCACAGGAGCATTAGGCCTATTGGTGCAACTTAATTAAGCCGAGAATTAACGAGACAAAGGCAGCGAGAAAAGAGCAAGGCCCGGCTCCAATTATCGTGCTTGTCGTCGATGAATATAAGCGATCCCGTCGGAAGCTAATTGAAATTAACCAAGCGAACAAAAAGCTTCAAAAGAAGTATTTCTGGTTGAAATAAAAACAAAGGGGGATGCTTCGGAGGAATTAAGGAGCAAATCAAACGAGCATAATAAATAACCTGGATTTGGTGAATTCTACAGGATGGGCGCTGACAAAAACCAATGCAAGTAATTAAAATGCGAATCCACTTCAAGTCTGAAAGTGGTACATAGTGAGACAAAAAACGCAAGCAGCCATCATGCCTTCATTCAGAGCCTCCTAATCATCGATGGACGTCATATTTAACATTTATTTAAATGTGGTAAATTATCACCTTGCCCATCAATCCCCTGACAATCAGCCATAATTTAAGAGGAGAAAAAGGGAGTTGCCTTTTAGGTGGTGGCCTACAAGTACACCAGAGCTAACACATCGCCGAGTTGCAGAAATCGCCCAAAAGTGGGCATATTATTTTTTTCTTCAAAAATACGAGGGTGGGTGTCGCTGACAAGGGTGTGGTCCGCCAGCCTTTATTTCTTAATAAATACACACGTCGTTAGGTGCATTCGATGAAAGGCTCCCATTATGCTTAGTGCCTGCCATTCATAGAGCTTGATAAATCTTTCCGTTATCCGCGAAAAGTATTAGTGTAATTAAATACCAATTTGAAATTAAGCACCAGGTTCTCAAACTGCCGCAGTCCAAGAATGCGAAACTGTTCTCCATGTTTACCAAAAACTTAATGTAGTTACAAGGACAACTTTTTGGAAAAACAACTAGTTTTTCAAGTACATCATTGTAGCGATTACAACGCCGTATTCTGGCACTACCAGTGAATCCCGTACGTAAAAACAAAACTTTAGAAATTCTGCCTAACTCCAAAATTTGTTCTTCACGTTGCAAAAAACAAATAACTGCTAGTTACAAAACAAACAGTTTAAAAAAATATTTCTGTAATGAGGGGATAGGACTTTATCATCACACTGTATTTTAACAAATATTGCAGGAAAACGCTTCTTAAAACACATCCGAAATATTGCTCAGCAAATGTTCACATTATCATTAAAACACATGTATTCTTAAACTATCGAAATACGTGTATTTTTATAATGGATTAAGGAAACACAATTAGCTACTGTATACCGATTCATACAGATCTTCTATATTTTCTATGGAGAACTACTTGAGGTAATAAAATCTTGGTATTTATAGAAATACATTATGTATTATAAAATACCGTGTATTGTAATTCCAGCATTATTTTCGTTGACGGATTATTTTATACATGTATTTCATATGAAATTTAGTGTAATGAGAATGTTTGCTAAGGCTTCATTTAAACCTGCTCGTATACTGTATACGGCCATAATATTGTAGAAAGCGTCGCTGCTTCGTTTTATAAATTCTATATTGCACTTTGTAACGTATAGTGGCTTACCATGGTGCATTTTTTAGAAATTTTCTGATCAAACTTTTCATGAAATTGCCACTTGGATAAGCAGGTCTACAGCGAACAAAGACAGCAAGGAAAATGTCGATAGCATCTTGCCAGCAGATAAGCCTAGTCTTACCACGCCAGGAAAAAATGCGCATTTTACTTCGTTATAATTTATTAATTTTTCGATCCTGACGCCTATTATTTAAAACCCATCATCTGCGCTTTTATCTAAATCATCGAATAATCTTCATCTTTATAAATTCAGGCGAGAAAGAATAATTCAGATCACATTTTATATGCCGGCGCGCAGGAAGCTCATCAATATAATTATTGACAAAATTACTTATGCAGTCAAAACCTTCGTTTCTGGGCACCTCGATGCTCTCGGTAGTCAGCAACTCAATGATTAAAAAAGTTTCCAAAATCTTGAAACCGAAAAGGAAAAAAAGAAGTGATAAAGATACACTTACATTATATTACGTCTAGGGTTAAGAATGGGCAATTTCACTATGCCCTCTGGTGGACGTTTGGAACTTCATCACTTATTTGGCAACGAAATGTATTAAGACACCTACTTGTGCTATAAGTGTAACGACTTTAAGGCAACTGCCATTTTGAATTTTGCGTCTATGTTATTTTCATAGCCAGTTTTAATTGTTCAAAATAAAATTTCAGGGTCCGACTCAAATTCTCAAGTCGATTTCCTGACATTTTTTTTCAAAAACTACGAAAAATGACGGATTTTCCCCCGCTTTTCTATAAAGACTGGTGGATTTTATTGCACATTTTTTATAAAAAATAATAACTACTAAACTACTACTAAACTAGTAAATTAGCTAAATTTCCCTGACATTTTCACACATTTCTTAACATTCCCAGAAAGTGGGAACCCCATTTATAATTTAAAACGCTGAGTAGTAATATCTCAATAAGACTATTTCATAATATGAAGAATCTTAATCAATTTTTAGGGGCAACTACTGTATTAAATCGGCTCTATAATGCCGACAGAGGGCAGAGTGAAATTGACCACTCTTAACATGAGACGTACGGTATTATAGGTTGATTTTTGAATTCTAAACGACTGTGCATGCAAGTGCATTTCTCAACTCAATAGTACTTGTTTAAAGCAAAGATTGATCAAATGATTTATATTAAAAGGACAAAACATTTCCAATAAAAGATCTGAGGAAATGCTTCGTTTATCAGGTCTAAAAAGTGCTTTTGCTTTTAAGTCATTAGATATTTCTTAATTTTCCCAGAGACACATTGCTCAACCTTCTCTACATTGTCATCACTGTAAGACGCCATAACTTTCTATAGTTTCAAACTAGAGTTAGAGGGAATGCCCAGCAATGGAGGTTTGTCTGTAACGGCACTAGAGAACCAACTTTTAATAGGAATTTAGTGCGAGAAAACTTTTCCCCTTTCCTAAACTCCTAGACGATGGCGTTTCCATTTGGGAAACACTAAAATGCTAATTTAAGAAATGGAGAAAGAAACATTGAATGCTGCATTATTATTACTCAATGCAGTTTCTTATCAGTGAAAATGACAGCAACCTTTATCATAAATAACATTTTGACTCGCGAACAGCGCCAAATTATATTCATAGGCGCGTCTTATATATGGAAATGCTTAATGATCGTGCCAAAGAAAAAAATTAACGCGAGGGAAAAAAATGGAAAAATTTTAACTGCATTACAGATAAACACTTCTTTAACATGTACAAAAAACGTGGAAACGAAAAAAAATCGTTGCCAAAAGAAAATTAAAAATAATAGATTAAAGGGCGGAAAAAATGACGCAATAAATTTTATGCTCCGAGTTGGCAAGGAGGGAATTCGGTGTAGAAAGTTAACAATCTTGGAAAATGCCATTGTGGCAAATTGGCAATTCGTTCTTCCTTCGAGAATTGCACAAAAAATGCTGCATTTTTGCCACTAGAAATTCACTCAATGCCTGTGGAAGAAGCGCCTTTTAAGATGAAGTTTATGGACAAAATACCTGGAGGGACAACACCTACATGTATGTGGAATTATCAAAATAGCGCTAGTTTGTTCATTATTCAAAGACAATGTCTGTAATTGTATAATTAATTCAAAATAGCTGACTTTACGAGACTAAACCGAACATCTGCAACCAATGATCGAAAAATTGCGCTAAACGACAACCAATTGTAGGTATCGATATTTAAGCAGTTAATTCCGTTCACAATTAAACTTCAATTAGGGAGGGGGAGGTTCTAGAAAAAGTCAAATATTAATGAAAAACGATATGGTGAAATTTAAGTAATCACCCACAGACTCCGCAATTCAATTAAAGTTTATAATTAAGTTTTTACGTTCAGGCACACGCGCCATCTTTAATAAACCCAGGCGAATTGGGTTCCCCAGAAATCAATACCAAACGAAGATTAATTGAAAACGAATATCAGAATGAAGCATATCAAGACGTTGGAATTATCTATAACAATGATGATGGTGTCCAATAAATTGGTGGGCTAAATTGGATAGACGGATTTCACATCCTCCATGGCACTACAAGGTATTTAATACAGATAGTATAGTAGGGTACATGTACTGAGCTGAATTAAATTTTAAAACGAAAAATGTTAAACGAAACATAAGTCGATATACACGAATAAAAACTGAGATTGGTGAAAATGTCTATGAAATGTTGCCCAGGGTAACGTAATGCATTTATTAACTAAGTTACAAATATATGTTCGGAATTTGACAATCTTTCAGTTCGTTCCAAGCTTACAGTATAATTGGTGATGGTTACTTGGAAGTCTCAAACATACATGTGTTCAAACAGACTGAGAAATTGTAGACCTGAAGTGCAGTTAAGTCACATTTTCAATCTATGGGGTCCTAAGGCTCATACCCTATCATGAAAACTTGCATTATACAAGTACATTACACAAAATAATGCACATTACACCTGTATTGGGTCGACTTTTCCATTACCTTCATGAGAAATTCCAGCAGTTTGCATGCATTCTCCAATGGTATTTCACAGTAAACGTCAGGATTGTTTCACTTGTTCTTGATAAAATTATGATTAATAACTTCATCATTCAGCAGAAGTTTTTAAACTTAAATTTTGCCATATTGGAGGATTGGTGATTACATTCAAAAGTTTGCTGCAGCTCTACTTAAGTGGTTGTTAATGCGGAAATTGCACCGATGTTAGTTTTTAATTGTTCCCAGCTTCATATCGAAGCAATTCCGGCTTTTAATTGATATAATAAATTATAAATCCTGCCGGTGATTTTATAATGGCATTTCTAATCTTTGAGAAACATTCCTGGCAATGCTTTGTTTACGGACTTTCAACTATATATAGTGCGCATTGAAAGCGAAGCGGTTATTACCGAAAATGCAGGAGTTTGATATTGAATTTGCTAAAATGAATTAGAAAACGTAATTAGCCCGCATCTAATAAATAAGCGGCGAAATATTTTTAGAAACGTTTCCATTATTGTAGCGAAGTCTTTTTCCCCCCGATCAATATTATCATTAAATGAAACGCGTATATACAGTATAAATGGCCCATGTACGTAAGTGGCAATGCATTACTGCCAAAGGACAAAATGCAAAAGATTTATAAATCCATTGTTCGCCGTCTGATTTACAGCTTATTTGAGGATGTACGGACTATTTATTAAGACCTAATTAAGTTGGAGCTTTGATGCGTGATCTCAAAGCCCAAAGACGACGATGAAATAATGTAGTGCAGAAAGTTATGGACATGTTCAAAAAGTTCCAATAGTTTATGCATAAACGAAGTCCATGAAAAATCGACTTTTTTACCCTGAACCTCCTAAATCCATGTTGTCCGAATTGGAAAACACGCTTCCTCGTTCCCTTCCTGGGATTCTTATTTCTTACCTATCGCTTTATTAATTCTCAATCCTACTTGAAATTTAAATATACATGTACATGTACCATTCCTTTATACGGAAATCTTCGAGGGTTTTAGAAATGTTGCATGGAGTAAGAAATCCATTTAACGTTGGAAACTGTTCAAATTTGCATATTTTGAGATCAACCATATGTGGCTAACACCAACAAATTATATTGCCAGTCTATTATTCTGCTGAAATCTTACAATGTGTGAATTAACAGACTGTCAAGCAGAAGGGAAGTAGAATAATATAAGAAATACTGTATAGGACATGAAAAAAAAAAGGAATTTTTTAGAAAAAAAATGTAGGCTATTTGAAGACTGTAGGGGGGTCTGAAAGGCGAGGTTTTTTTTAACTTTATTAGAAATAATGGATTTAGTGTAAGCATTTCATTAAAATTAATAGCAAAGCGAATATTACAGCTTGTTTAGTCAGGAATAATTAGAAGCAACATCTGTAATGATGGGTTTGGCACATATATTGTCTATGAAAGCAAATATTTAGAATTGTTAATAATTAAGGGAACGCCGCAGGCAATTTTTTTAAAAGTAGACTGGAAATGACAGATCTGGCATACATTTCCAATCTTAATTTGGGTGCGACGCAGATGAAATTTTTAGAAAAAAAAGATCTCAAATGACAATGCCAGTATCTGCCATATTTTTGTATGCCATAACAGTTTGCAGGAAAAATATAGGAAAAAATGGGACTTTTTCTAACGAGGACCGCCTCAAAACTATAGGAAAATACAGAATAAGAACACTTGACAATCTGTATTAAAGTCACGTCAATCTATCCTACGATTATCAATACTCAGCAAAACAGTGGTGAGTGGTCGTTATAGAAGGGTTTGACTGTACTTGGGCACCATCAAAGTGATGCCAGACCCTCTGGCTCCAGGTCCATTCACTCTAGTCCCCTTTCTTCCGATTTTTGTGAACCCCTACCCCCTCTCCTAGCTAGATGTATGCCATCGTGAATTACGATTCTCAGCGCATAAAAATTCAGCTGAATATTTTTCCAATAAAATAAAGTACGTCATCCAGGTTTCTAGGAAGTTAGAAAAACTGCTTTTTTTTAAAGTCCTTAAGTCGAAAAACAGCCGCCACACGGGAATTCAGGCGGAAATCAAAGCGCATTCTTATTATTTTGGAGCATTATTCGCCGACTTAATTAAAAGCGTTTAATGCCAGGCTTCACAATTAGATTAAAGCTCATATTTATTGCGGTGGTTGTTTAAACCAATTATTTCGATTTGAATTAAAAGCCGAGACACAAAGGCCTGCTAACGGACAGCCATATTAATACGGGCATCTTGCGGTGTAGAGGAAGTTGCCTCGCAACGTTTTCAATGCAATTTGATTAGCGGCCATTTTTAATTGGACAAATTTCTAATTTTCTGCGCCTCCAACCCTTTTTTTTTTCATTTCCCCGATGGGCGTTTTGCACATTTTCTCTTAACAATATTTTTCCTCGAGATTTTTCTCGCAAACTCCGTGCGAGCACAAAGCGCCTGAGAACGAACGCATGAAATTCATTAAGAAATCATTGTTATTTACGGATTATTAATTCTCCAGTTTAACGTGAAGGCGAACAAACACTTAGGAGAAGTTATTATACTTTGAAAATGAACGAAACTAAAAAAACCGAGCTCATTAAGAAACTCAGACTGCACTAAATTGCAAAAAAGAAAATTCGGATACACTTCGGTGTAGTCCCTGCTCCAAACCTGTGCTTAACCTAACTTAAACCAACATAACAATGTAATTTTGTTTAGCTGCCCCTAACCGCCGGGCAATGACTGCTAGCCTCAGAGCTATCAGGAGAAGCCCACATTATCAAAGAGTAACTGCTGGAACAGGGGTTACACCGAAGTATACACCCCACCATTCTAATCATAAAGCGTGCTAAACAAGTTGTGTCAAAAAAGTACACAGAACCAACTTTTCCTATCTTGGGGAAGCGGTAATTGGACAGCCTTTGCGAATGGAAGTTATATTTAAATTAGTCAAATTAAGGAAAATCACAATCTTGTTATATTTACTTGATGACTTTACAGAAATAGGCTCAATGAGATATCTGTCAAATAGTTAATCATGCAGCTGAAATCACGAAAGCAACGCTTTTGGCCCGAAGCTACCACAGCGGGGGAGTTCGAAACACTTGCTGGTTCGCAACTTTGCGAATGCCATCGATTCGCCCGTAATTTTTCCGATGGAACAGGCGTGCGGCCATCATCGCAAAAATGGATATCAAGCTGCCAAGAAACTGATATTAAGGTTTTTCGCTTTTTATTTCTATTTGCGAACGAAGAAGACGCAGAAGAAAGATGGAAGGGAGGAGCGCCTTTTTCCCTTTATGGAGTTCAACTGCATGATTCTCGAAAGGTAATTTGGCAGCATTTTGCTAGATGGGCCATTCTAACAAGCCGTCAACGGAGCGAAATTGTCCGTCCTGGGAATATGTTAACAAACAGAGCCGTACACGTGTTACCGAACGGAGGAACAACATGGAAGGGAGATAGAAATCACGATGCCAAAGCCATCATCGTGATAACGGGCTAATAACACGCGGGAATATGGACGGAGGAGAAGCGTGGAGGCCCCATTCGTCCAACGTGTGTGCAACGCCAACGAAATACTGTACATGTACGCAGCGGGAGCTAGGGCCGTCCACAAACGACCGAAAATATTTTTAGTAAAGGTTCGCATCATTCTCTGCTACGCCATGGACGCAATGAGAAAGTGGGCTTTTCCAAACGGCTCGTAGGCCGGCAGTGATTGCCTGGCGGTTAGGGGCAGCTAAGCTAAGTTAGGCTAGGTAACAGACAAAAGCAAACAGTACAAACCCTGTCGACTATGAGAAAGCGAGCTTCTCCTACCGACTCATGGGCTGGCAGTAAATGCCTGGCTATTAAGGGCAGAAACAGCAAAACAGAAATTGCATTTGGTTAAGTTACTCACAAATGCACAACAAATTCCTTGCATACTAGACAAGTAGCGTTGCTTGGCATGGAATTTTTAACATTGGCCAAAGAAAATAATTACTTCAATAGGAAATTCAATTCAGCTGAATTGGAAAATTTCATTCCGATTTTTTGTTTCCCCGTTGCGTTTCAGAAACGTTTCTTAGAAACAAGGTATCTCGAAACATTCAAATAGTTTCCACATCTCCAACAAGGAAACATGTTTCAGGAAGCACGTTGAAGAAAAAGGCCTCACATGTTTTCACAAACATGTTTCCATGCCAGATATGTGGAAACATTGCCGAAATCCGTTTTCAGAAATCTTGTTTCTAGGAAATGTTTCCTAAATGTGGACAAGGATTTTCAAAATGAATTTTCATATTCGATAGAAATACGGCTTCCACATAACGATGAAGCCCTCAGAACCTTTCTAAAACGCCCAGGAATTCCCCTGCTTGATCAGTTCACAAAGATTCATAAAGATGGTCGTCGAATTGCAACATTCATTCACATAGACATTTTCAAACCTTGGGCATTTCCGCCATGTCCTGCTTCACGAACAATGGCAACTATCATCGTTTCCAACCATCCAAGCCTCGCATCCATCACCATAATCATTTGATTGACGATGCCAAGGTGGGGAGCTATCAAAATTTATTTTCAGTTTGTTAACACCGTTCAGCCCTACCCTGCTGCTAGGCGCCGCATTGTGCACGCAGCCAGCCGGCGAATATCGCCCCCTAGCGGATGCCACAAGCACTTCATCACCATGGACATTTACGAGACTGTCAGTATTTTCTGGGGGAAAATTATCATCGCTCTCCACGGTGTCCATTACCCTTTCCCCTTTGCCGTTGGCCCATCCTTGGAACACGGTCAATTCCCCAATGGCTCGATTAGGGCCAGACGATGATGGCCTTCTTCATATCATTTGCAACATTCCCAAATGCGTCCTAACAAACTGCAAATAAATTTTATAACTCCCCACCTCGGCATCGCTAATCAGATCGTTTCTGGTAATGGATGTTTACGCTCAGATTTAGTGCATCAAGCTCAGTGTCCATGCGCTCCTAATTTTTCAATAACCGTCCATCTCCAAGACGGCCAGATCCTCGCCCCCTAGAGGGGAAATCGCAATTTTCCGTCTTTATCCGCTGACCCCTTGACCCCTTTTCTCAACAACACCTTTTCGTTTTCGAGTCCATTATCGCTGGTGCGGCGGTGGTCAGCCTCCCCGATGACCGTTGCCATGGCGATCGGCACCGTTCTTCTTGCAACTGCCAGCCAAGGGGCATTTGAGAATTCGAGAACAAAAACTTTGTTTGCATTAAAAAATTATAGTTTGGAGACTCGGCCACCCACCACCCCCTGAGAACTTCCTCAGCCTCGAAGCTGTTGAAATGTCAAAAGGAATATTTGTTGCGCTTAGACGAACACAATTTATGGTTATCAATTCAAGACCGATTTTGAATTATTTATCCATTTTATGTATAACTTTCTCACGGCGTATTGCAAATTCATTACTTTTTAATGAATTCAAAATGTCTATGATTTTCAGACAGCCTCTACCCTAGTGATGGTATATGGTAATTGGTCAAAAACGCCGTAGGTGAATTTTTATGCTAAGCTAGGTAACAAATGATGAATTTTAAACCACAGTTTATGAATCATCGATGACAAAAATTAGACGACCCTAATGTCAATTTCATGACTTTTCCAGGACTTCCATGATCCGAATTTTATTTCATGACTTACATGATTTCCACGACCGGTCGACACGTGTCTCTTTGTTAATGCAGGTATGTGCAAAACGTTTCTCTACAGCTTTTCTGCATAGGAGCATTATCATTTTAGCCGTAGCGTCACTGAAAGGTTCAACATAATCCCAATAGATGGCACTGCTACGTCAAAGATATTTTGCAAATTTAAGAATGAAGTGTGTGAAGATGCCGCATTGTTTGCTTCGTTTTTTATCAAATTCAATATGCGTAAATGAAAGATGGCCACCTCGCTAAACATTAAATTTCATTAATTACCGATAATGTAAGCTTATCATGTTACGAAAAGCTGTCAACATAGGTAATTTGATAGCTATAATGAAGAACACATCACTAGCTAATAATTATCAAAATCGAGTACAGGTATTGCTATCTTAGAGAGATCCCAAGGAACTTTTGGTGCACAGCAAATCAAAATACCTTTAACTGACCATCAGACAACGGTGTGTAAAAATCTGTGTCAATAATCTGATACAATATGTTGAGGATCTGATTCTATATATTCAGGATGAGCGAAACGTTCATCAGGTTTGCCATTTGGTCAGCTTCAACAGCTTTTGAATTCTGGAGCACACTGTAGCACTCCAAAGGTCAGGAGGCTGCAGGCCACTTTGACCAGTGAGCTGTATAAAAAAGTGGACGTCGGTTCTGAAAATTAGCAGACCAAAGATAAAAGTAGCAACAGCCTTTTCATTTCCAGCTGATCGACCACATTGAATGGCAGAACAATAAATAAAAGGTTTCGCAATTCTCAACAGAAGTTCGCTTTAGAAAAAAAGGCCAAAGTAGTACATGTATGAGAGTGGCAAAATACGAGCGCAGTGAGTGCTACTAAAAACTCCCTTTTCAAAAACAACGATGAAAAGGTGATACCTTTCAAAACGCCATTTGTGCAATGACAGGAAACATTTGTCAGGTCCTGATGTTATTTAAAAAGGCTTTTGAAAAGTCCCATGCTTCAAAAGCTGAGAATTCGTAGAGCAAAGCAGCTTAGTTCGAAGCCAGCATCAGTCCGCATTGACCTGAGATAATGGATGGGTACAACGGGGCAAAGGTCACGAGCAATCGATAATGAAAAGTGCGATTATTAGTGGAATAAAAATAAAATCAAAACTTTGAGCCACTCTGTACATAACATCAGTTGGTGCCATGCATTTATACATGTACATGCACAGTGTAACTTTTGAACCTCTCAGTATATATTTTTAATTTCGAATGTGATCCCCATGTGAAATTTTGAAATACAACTGCAACATCCTTAATTAAAAAGGGCATACGATCAGTCTTGCACGCCCTAATAATTTTCAAATAGTACCAATCCCAATTTGTACCTGAGCAACAAATCAACAAACGGAATATTGAAATTTTCAATTAGTGAAAAATACGCTCCAATTACCGAGAAGGCGTATCTTTCACCTTTCAAAAACGTTATTACTTTTCCAGGTTTCTCGTGTTTTTTATCATTAGTATTTTCGAAGAAAAAAAATCGATTTGACGCCATAAACTCGGAGTGGATTCGAACGTGCCCTCCAACAATCCGCCCCGCCGGAGATTAAAAAATATATATTTGGCCACCCCAGATTGAATGCGGTTATAAGTGAATCATAAATCCATACGCACAACGGTCCGAAATTATTAGATATCTCTAATTCAGCACGCTGTAATTTCATTTTTTGCTCGTATATCCATCCTTCCGCGCAAATTGACTCCCCCGAACGTGTCTTATCGGTTTACTATCCTTTTATACCAATTAAATAAAGGGAGGGGATAAAAAATTCAATTGGAATGGTTTTGGAGGACCTGCATCATTGGACTCACAGCGCAATCTCAACGCCTGGGTGCCACAAAAATCCCAAATTGGTCCTAATTTGGCGGAATCGCAAAAACCTTACATGGTTTTTGATGGTCACAAATATTCTAACAGTTATTGGAAATATAATTTAGCGATGATGGTGGTGGTCACCAAGATGTGATTTCAACCGCCTAATACTGCATATTGAGTACACTCATGTCACCCCCTATCGCGTCGCATATCAATGGTGACTATGAATTCTGAAAATGAAATTCCCCGTGTTTTCAGGTCCATATTCTCATTTTGCAGGTTCAAACGCATATTCTAATCATTACACAGTCTTAATGATGATCTATTTATAGCTCTTGCTGTCAAAAATATTTTAGTCCAGGGTGCCTACTGGATTTGGACTTGCGAATTCCATGGCATTTCGATGAATTCAAATTTTTCTAAATACCTATTAGAATATGTCCGGGTCTTCGCTAAATAGTGATTTTTTAGAAACATTCTAACACATCAGTGGTGACATGATCATTGGTAAAATAATGCAGTAGGCAAATTATTTTGAGAAACTTGATGAGAAACTTGACCAAAGATTTATTCTTCTGAATCATGCAAAGTCAAAAATAACAAGGACCTGATGTATATTTCATGACTTTTCCACGACCTGAATTTCCTTTCATAATGAGAATTCATTATGTGAAATGGTCTGATCACGACAATCATTTATTCCCAGAGTTTTTCAAGATTTTCAGGTTGGTAGTCACCATGTACATCATTGCTGATACTGCAACACGTTGCGTCACATGTTAAAAGTTAATAAGTTTTCATGAGATCCAAAATAAGTTTGGAATGAAGTGTCGGATGGCAAATTAAATATCGGATATGAAAAATACAGTAAACCTTTAACGTAATGCCCCCTAACATAGCAATGTCCTATATCAAACTCAACAATGTGCTATATCAAACTCAACAATGTGCTATCTCAATCTCAGCAATGTTCTATCTCAATCTCAGCAATGTCCTATCTCAATCTCAGCAATGTCCTATCTCAATCTCAGCAATGTCCTATCTCAATCTCAGCAATATCCCAACTCAGCAATGTCCTTACTCAGCAATGTCCACTTTAGCTGCCCCAAACTGCCAGACAATCACTGCCCACTTTCAAAGAACCACTTCAGCAAATGATAATACAGGTGCAGAAAACAAAGCCCAAAAGGATAAAATACAACATCTAGCAAAATTCAAATACAAAACGCACGCATTTCAGATTCGATATCACCACCAGCATCGATCCTTTGCTGTTGGCCCGCAAATTACACTGTAAGAGTTCTTACACCACAAGCCAGAACTGATACACACGAAAATTGTCTTTCGATTACAAAGACCATCATATCCCAAACTGATATTTTTGTAAACATGCATTTTATTGCCTAATCAACGACTGAATGGTAACTGCACAGAGTTGAATTGAGTAACCCTCCGCACCAGCCTCGGAAAGAGTTCGTCGCCCAGGCCTTGGCTTCCACGAGCAATTTCCAGCCCAATCTTTCGTCTCATCCGCCAAACATTTGGCAAATTGCGACTGAAGCTGCTGGCAATTACTTTAAGTGACATTTTAAAAGTATTTACCTTCACGAAAAATGGGCGCGCGTCACGCCTTCATGAATACTTGATGCGCCGCCGGATGAAGCGCCGTAGCGCCCAATCGAATTACGCCCGACTTCCGCCTCCGCCGAGCGTTTTAATCCCGTTCTTTTAACTATGGACGCGCATCATTTAGGAAGCGTTTTCATTTACGAGCCGCAAATTGCATTTTCGCAGGCCTGGCAAGAACAAAAACTGAAAGCGGAGGGATACACGGCGAAAACGTACACGCGGTGTTTATGGTACCGTGAGGAGAGGGTTGGAGATGCAGAAACGAAGATAATAGAGTCGACAGCGGCTATTATTCGCCGATATAGGGCGTTAAGGAAATTAAGTATACCGTCAGCGATGATAAACACGATGATAAATACCTTGTTCACCATATTTTACGCCGTTTCATGCCCATTGCCTTCCAACTGCCATCCCAGAACGAAAAAAATTCACAGAAAATAGTTCTTCGCCTTTAAGTTGTAGAAGTTCGAATTGCCGCACGCGCACGGTTGGTGGCACTGGGGGGCCACGTTCCAATTCGTTGCTATCCCGCGAGTTTCACTTGCCAGATGGCGAATGGCCAGCTGCCAAATTTTCGTAATGAGATTCCCGTGAAATCAGGGAGCAAGCATCAGAAACTCGATACGGAATGGCGAATAAGCGACATCAAATTGCGAAAACCAAATGCTGGAAGACGTCTTCATAAAATAGTTAATGAAATCGTTATGATTGCGAAGGTTTTCAAATCAGCTTTGGCTAATGTTTTCTTGCATAACGTTTTCATTGGCATGTTACTAGCAGTGCTGATAACTTAATGTTAACTATATTTACATGTATTTACCTAAATTAAAGTCAACTTGCCAAAAATACGTTTCAGCGAATTCGCTAACCTTGGTAGACGTTCGTTTACACGACGATGGTCCGTAAAGTTTGTCACCTGGTGACGAAATATTGCAAAAAACCCAGAATCCTTCGCTTCATAAAAAACCGGGCGAGGACCTTGGGGGCGTGGTCTGTACAAGTTTACTAAAACCAGATGCAGCATACGCAGACATAATACAGAAAATGCGCTAAAAATCTGTTGGTGACATACCGAAAATGTGCCAAGGAGGCATTGCAAAATATCGATTAACTAATATAACTATTTCCACTGAAAAGTCTCGACTACTAAGCATGGGCAAGTGCATGGGCAAATTTGGAGGGTATACATGAATGAGAAGCTTCGCTTCATCTGGCTTTAGAGTTACCACACACGAGGGAAATAGCAATCCACGTGTTTTGTCTCAATTTAAGCGTTTACATGATAGGTACGGCTAAAATGAACTTGGTGGAAATACTTTCAATCAAACCACCCCTACTCATTCTCAAGTTTAGTGCCAAAAATCCGCTTCCAGTAAGTGCATCACATTTACACGCACGACTTTAAATTTACTTTTTGATTAAAGTTTCTCGATATTTTTTGACAATCGCAGTTAACTGATTCTAATCAAATTTCGAATTTAATGGCACGTATAGAAACGCGGCGAAAGTGGTTGGAACGAAACTGATCAAAACAGAACGACAGGAACCGGAAACTGGCTTTTCCTTGACGTTTGTCAATTAAAGCCAGGCAGCCGAGTGACAAAGCCAAGCAGGATGATTTAGAGGAGTTTCGAAATGATGATTCAATGAAAAAATGAATGATTTTCACGCAATGTTGGAAAGTGCCTGAGAGAGCAATAACAATATCAAGTAAGTTAGACACCTTTTTGTATTTTTGCCCTCCAGATATTGAAAGAAATTGCATTTCTTTGGCCAAGGTGGCGCTTGCTAGGCTGTATACAGAATTTGAGATATCCGAAGCTGGAATTCCTCATAGGCCTCAGCAGTGAAAATGTATTAGCAAAGAAAAATCTTACGAAACCTTCAGATATGCCCATGGGTTCCATGGCATTGACTTGCGATGAAAAGCAACGAAAAGAAAAGGTTAGAAAAAACCCTTTCATCAGAAAAAATGCAGCATCCGCCTACATCATTCGCTGTCTCTTCCGACCACTTTATGAACACTCGGCACGCATCTCGTGTTTATTGTCAATAAAACTAATCCCCATTGGCTCTTTTAAATGATGCATGCAAACGTAAATAGGCCTAAAGCATGAATATAAACAACGGGATGATAATTACACGTATTGGTCTCTGTCACTAATACAATCCACATACAGTAAGTTGAAAGCCAATGTTCGTATCCGATGAAAACTAAACTTGCTTTCTGAGTTGTTTTAAGGAGATAAAATACATAATGAAAATACACGAAATTTGTGGACACTCGAAGCACGACTATCGTCAATTGCTCTCCATAAATTTTCTAGGCTGTCAAAATATTGGCTACATCGAAAATATACAGGGATGTCTGGGAAAAGTGCGAAATACAAAACAGTGGGGGCAAGAAATTATAAGCACCAAGTTGAATTTGACGATTTCTAATCCATGATGAATTCCATAGACCAAATTTCCATAGACTTTTAGTAATCTGTGGATGAAATGCGGAGAAGAATCTAATCATAGAAAACTATTTTCTATAAATATGCTAATAATTAAAATGTTGAGATACAGGGTGCCCACCCAAATTCACAAGTCGATATGCCTGGCATTCCCTGTCTACTTGTCAGTAATTTCCCTGACATTTCACATGAAATTTAACAATACAAGGTCATGTTGATAACATTTATTTTTCAAGCCCAGACTCGAAATTTTGTATTGCTTTGATATTGCAATACTTCTGTAATGCAGTCTTGTGCAGAATCTCTAGCACTTTGAGCTGCTCTTAAACACATTTACGACTTTTTTAAAAACAATTGTTTTAAAAATAATAATTCCCCGAAATTCCCTGACATTCACCGACTTAACAGAACGTGGGAATCCCATAATAAAGAGCGGAAAAGTAATATATGAACAAAATTATGTGAGTAAATTTAAATTTGTTGTCCCAGTTTCCATAAATTTCTGAAAACAGACGCCCTAAACAGGGAGCAGAATAAACCGATACAAAAATCTGAAATTTGCGATAGAAACCTAGAGGACTCGTAATTCGTTCGCGAAACTTATAACCCGCAATTAATGAGGGCGTTGTAGACGTGCTTCTGGAGAAATAATGACATATTGGAAATCATATATTTATGTGAAATGGGCGCAGTTTCAATTACATGTCTGAAAACGATATACGCTCAAGAAATGACGAAGGAAACTTATCGGGTCGATAAGTGGGTCTGACCAGGAGGTGGACTTAGGCTGAGATGCGATAAGTGGTTTGGAAATTCCAGAAAAGTAAAACTCAATAACGGCGTTAAGACATTGTTATTAGAACTGCTTTCGGGAGTATCGAATTCCGGCTTTAACACTTAGATCAGCGCCATTTTGAAAGCTGAGAATCGAAAACAACGGATAATTCGATTCCCTGCAAATACCAGTCAAGCGAAAGGAAAAACCCAAAGTTAGACAGGAGTGGGCTTAAAAAAAGTGTATTGCTGTTTGCTGGGCACCGAATTACGAATTTACTGATGCACTAAGAAACAATGGTAGTTTGGCAGCGTCTATATTGACAGAACGCTAATAAAGGGTCGTAAAGGGTGTAATACATGTACATGTATTTCCTTAACACGACTGTCTTAATATGACCTGAGTGAAAAATATAATTATCATTAAAAAAGGAATACATCCAGACTTCGCTTTACGGCCTAGATAGGTTCGTGGACAGTAGACCGAAAGGCGAAATGCTGTTTTAGCATGTTACTTTATCCGGATCCGTTTCGATTTCAAGAAAAGTGAAATCAATACAATTTTAATACTGTGTTTCCATTACATCTTTAAAAAAATACATGTACATGTATGTACTGCATGCAATGTACATGTAACAAACAAATTACAATATTGAGTGTGACATACACACATGTAACTACTGCATAGCCGCAGTTGTGGATATAATGGTTTAAAAATTGATCAAAATTACATGTATATTGTTTTGTCATCTTTTCGTAACATTTTAAAACTGCGTTCTTCAACAGGATCAACTTGAAGAATGCAGTAATAAGTTTATTGCGTTAAAAAGAAGCAAAACAACAAAATTTGGACCAATGTTTTTAAACAGGGCCATCCTCATCTACAGATTGTGATGATGACGGATATAAAGTGTGACTCAGACAAACGTGTTACATTGTTTCTATTGCCTCATATTGTTTGCATCGCTTGCATTAGCTTTCAAACTACTCGATTGGCACAAATGTGACATCAGGTATCCCCGTTTTGCTATGACCAATGTCCTGTTTGGCCGTTATAGCAATTTTTTTGGCTGTAATATGAAACATTGCTGCCATAAATAAAAAAGGCCGTTATAGCAAAGCCGTATAAAGAGGCATGGGTGTACTGAAAAAAAAATACCAGACAAATCGTGATATTTGAAACCTAGGAAACACCATACAAGACAACCAGTGCAAGAAGACAAAATAAGGTATTTGACATTTAGCCATATAAATAAAACACAGCATGGTATGAAACCTCTATATTGAACCAGAATAGAGTCCAAAAATAGCTCATTAATACAAAAAACAAGATTGCCACCTTATTCAGAAAAACTATCTCGAAGATAAATAATCAAAACTAACGAAGGGCAAATTACATGTGCATGCCGTTGGTGCCTGACACACACGAAACAATAGATCAATAGATAAAAATAGCAATGTGCACGAGAAAAATGCTTGGGATCAAGTGCTAAAACTGGTTGACAAAACCCCGAAAAATAATGTAGATTTTTTTCCTCGAAAAGAGGAAAACGATAACATAAGAGTTTTGGCAAATTGCATTTCAAATACATCCATCAAAGATGGCGTCATTGGAGTGTGGTACAGCGTGCCATTTCCGCAAATTTCACTTAGCAACTGCAGGAATAATGGGATCGGCGAATAAATAGAGATCAGATAGATAGAGCGAGTCGAGGAAATGGCATATTTAGTGGATTGCCATTTGTCTTGCAGTGAATCACCATTTTAAAGTCAAAATCCGAAGGAGGCGTTCAAAGCGAGGGCCAATATTGGCAGAAGTCGCCTAACAAATGGCTGAACGAGCAGCATTCAAATTTATACACTCCCCTTCCAGGCCACGTCCAAAATATCCATTTCTCTCAGCCACCAAAGGGTCTGGCAAAAACAAACAAGTGAGGGAAGGCGAAAGCTGATAAATTACCAATAAGAAAAAACGAAGGATTTCAGAAAGGATGGGACGTAAAAATAGGAAGTGGTAAATACAACCAGGGAAAAAGAAGTTAGGCATGAAAAAAGACTGAAAACTTTGAATCTACAAGCCTGGTTATTGGCAAAAGGCATTTTGCTTCAGTTTCAGCCAATTTAAATCAAAGTTGAATCAAAGAAATGCTGTTTTCCGCAGGAAAATGTGAGGTTGCGTATTTGAAGTAGTTATTAATTGAAAAGTATCAATAACGTATATTATTCGACAAAACAAATTGATCAGTGATATAAAGAACTGATGCAAGAGCCCAAGTGCAATGCGTGTTTGCCCCAAATTTGAAATTATCAATATCGAAATCACTTCTTTGTAAGTGAAAATAGGAGGCTATTTTCCAAATAATGGATTGGGGGAACATAATGCTAGAATTTTCTTGATTTAAACAGTTGCAAGATTATGTTTAAAAAAACTTGCTAGCAAATGTACTAAGCCAAATGGATGACAAACAATCATTCCCGGGATGCAAAGCATGTATGCCCCTCACCAGGGGTACAATCAAATTTTAAAAAAAATTCTTAAAAGTAATCCTGGTGATAGCTACCTGTCAATAAGGGTTTAATTCACAGCTTAAAAGGAAAAAAAAATTCAAACATTCTATTGGTGGCATACACACAACACAGCAATGCAATGCATGTTTGCCCATCACAAGGGAAATCCAATTTTTGGTAATTATATTTCTTAAAAATAAAGAAAGCTAGGGTAGAAACCCGGGAATTTTGAGGCGAAGAATGGTGATACATGTTAACAAGGGTTTACTTCACAGCTTAAAATTTAAAAATAACAACCATCAAGGTTTGGGGGCAAACACGCATAGCCGCAAAGTAATGCATGTTTGCTACTTACAAGGGGTTGAATTATTATTATTTGAAAAAAAATACATTCGTTAAAACTAAATAAAAACAGCGCAGAAATTCTGGTAATTTTAAAACAGAGAATGGTTATTGACCCTGTTAACACGGGTTT
>JAQGAF010000620.1:0-45547 GCA_034687865.1 Kryphioiulus occultus | reverse complement strand
TGATGGTACATTTACTGTTATTTCACACTAAAGAACCGTTAACCATGTGCGTATTAATTCGTAAATGTGGACGGGGATCAACGCAGAAGTTACGAAAATGTTGCTATTTTATTAAATATTCCAATCCAGTTGCTAGTGGTCTTACCAATAATCATTGCTCAATACTATTGTCCTTCGATGCTGATAAAACTCTCACTTTTTTGAGGTTAACAGATAGGCCTACGTACTGCTGTTGTTATGTAGTACACTTATTGACCTGGAAACATTGACCAACAATAACAATTTTTGGCCCTCCCCTTAATTTCGAAAAATGTTTTCACTTCCATGCTATGTGCTAAACCTCAGTACTCTCTTCGAGGTAGTTTTCCATTTCCAATTAAGACACGTGTGACAAATGCGTCATAATTTATTAAAACTATGCGAGCCATTTGTAGAAAGTCAATGTTGCATATTTGCAATAAGTTTGTGTAATCATAAGGTCTATGAAATAAGATTTTATTTAAACTCTATTATCATATTGTCATTATCGTCTGTTTTAGTATCACAAAAGTTATCATAGCCTACTCCTGATTTTTGCATGGCTTCTGGTATATGTTTGCAAATGAAGTTGTACAGACCCTGTAAGACATTGCGTCACACAAATGACCGACAGGTTCACGTGATACGTTCACTTCGTCTGATTTTGATTCATATTTCGCAAGGGTATACTATTACAGTAATTAGTGTTTGTCCTCATAATATTAAAAATGTTTCTTTATTGCCATGCAATCGATCATGCGTAAAAAACTCGTACAGTGTAGCTTGTTCCCCCTATTAAGTTTCACAGTCTGTGTTGAAAATTGCAAAGATATTTTCAACTTGCGTTCAATGACAGAATGGCACCATACGTTGATTTTGATTCTAAACGGGAATTTTTCAAACTGTAAAATTAGATTAAGTTTACTACATTTAGTAATAATGTTTATATCTAGGCGCTATTATGACTTTTGGGCGTTGCGTCCCATAACCCCAAAAACCAAACCAATAAGTTCATGATAAACTTTGTGCCGATATCATTTTTGTATAAAGATGATAATGAAAAAAAACATTCAAAATTAATCACAAGTTACAAAAGTAATATGTGGATGATAAGAAAACGTTAAAAACTAATCACAAGTTAGAAAAGTAATGTGAAATCAAAACAATTAGAATTTGTAGGTAGGTATCAGTCATGTTCGACCAGATTTTCAGAAAGTGAATTTTTAGGTAGGTTAGTATCCGTCATGTTCCACCAGGTTCTCAGGAAGTGAATTTTTAAGTTTCTTTTATGTTTTCCTGTCCTGTTATTATCAACAATTCATCAGGTAGTTTGTTAAATAATGTCGGTGTGATAAAACTTCAATATTCATTTCTCGCAAATTGGAAAGTCGATTGTCTTATTACTTTTTGAAATGAAACGAAACTCCAATGAAAACAAACTTCCTTTTGATAGCCCTCAAAAAACAGAACTTGTCATCAACGCAAGTTCGGCCAAGCAGACAGTAGAAATCTCAGATAATGTTTTATCATAAATGAATTATATCAATGCATTAGCGCAGACTCCAGGGTAACAATCAATGCTTGATTTTCTGTTGTGTTTGAGTTTGAGAACAGTGTTATCTCAGAATTTACAGGAAGAATCTGGTTACTATCTCCAAGGTCGGTTGTCCTGTCCTAGTACCCCAGACTAAAGGCAGACGATCTATACTGTGCAATGTATTGACAGCAATTTTGACAACATTTGCCACTCATCAGTTGAAGTTTTATTTTTGGCCTCGAGCAACAGTGTATGTAGTTTGGGGATTGTTTTGAGGACTGCTACAAAATTATAGTCGTTCGCACATGAGTTCATTATAAGGTTTGCTGAATAAGTCTATAGCGAACGATTCAGTGGGAAGGTCATTTGGAGGATTAAATTCAATTGTAAGCTATTAGCCTAACTATAAATATCTGCCAAACATTAGTAGCAATAAAATTAACCTCGTCCGTAAAACACCTCTTAATTACTCTACTATAAATAAGAAAATGAAATTGATGTGGCCAACGTGCAAAAAAGAATAACATCCTTGCATGCATGCTCTCAGCAGGGTTTCTCCTGCCAAAATAGGAATTGGATAAGTTTGTTTATTTGTAAATTGGTTTGTCTGCTAAAACAGTCCTAAATCAGGCCATGGCATGAGACATGTTCATAAAAAATGTATTTGTTTCCGGCTATTACGCAATTTTGGGTTTTGCCCAGTCCGTGTATCCGCCGTTAATCATTTTGTGGGTTAGAGACACCAATTTTTTCTCAAATAGGCCGTGTACGGCTGTATTCATGCTGGTGATATTCCCTTGCCAGTGACTATTTGGATGATGTTGGTTCGAACCGGTTCACACATACCTGAAATAGTCGTTTGCAGGCTGATGAGGCTATGGTGGTGGACAACCTTTCATTTTTTTCCTCATTGCTCTCTCGGCTACCTGCGTATTCAAGGTTTCGAGCAGCCATATCTGGCCATGACTCCTAACTAATGTCTTCTATTGAAGAGGTAAAATCATGCAACCTGTCTAGAACCGAGATTGGTTGCCAACAGGCACAGGTTGAAATTGCTGCGTAATCACGTCGTCTTTTTCTCAAAGGGTAGTTAGCGTAATGAGCTTTGTAGCCAGGCGGGGAGACGCAGTCGCCTCTGAGGGCTGGTTAGTTCTGGAAACTCTGGATGAGGCCAATTAGTCCTGAAGTTACCAGGCAGCGCACCGATGTTTATCTGCTAATTAAATGTATCCTGTCATGCCCTTGAAATAACTGGGAAATACTTGAGATCAGTCACCGAAGAGAACTGAGGGGTGTAAAAGTATGGAGGACTGCCACAATAATGGTTATATGGTGTTTTCTCGGAATTAGTGTAGCATGGGGGTCCTCGTATCACTTCCTGATGCAAGCGTGGTGACATAAGTACAAATTTGCAGTGTTTCTGAAGTTAATGTTACTTTTTTCATTTGTTTACAGTGGATGCGGCACCGGACAGCGGCTATGCCACCATGCAGGCGGAAAATACGTTGATGAAGCAGCAGACAGCGCAATCCAACGTGTATGTCACTGCCTCATCTGCTGTCTCGCAGCCATCGTCGTCGGCCACGACAGGAGCAGCCGCAGCCGCTGCGTACTATGGCAACCACCAAGTGGTTCAGGTAAGGAAACTGAGCACACTGTCGTCCTCGCTGACTTTTTTTAGTGAAAAGGATTTGCATTCACACGACGGGAATTTGGCCTTGGCCGGTTGTTAGTTTTGGGGATGCCAATTCAGATTTTGAACTTTTGTTCACAAACAATTGATTCTGGTTCCGTGCTGCGAGCATTTTCCGGAGGTGCCCCATCTTGCTGGGTGAAGAGACTCGATTTGTGCTAGGATACATTTGACTATTGTTTTTTCATCCTGCAGTCTTTCGATGAGCTTACGCCAAAATCCTGCTTTCGTTTGTTCACTTTTGCTCGGCGCCCTCGATTCTCCTTTTGTCTGCTTTAATGAGCCTCGCAAAATTATGACCCCCTTCCGTGATTCACAATGCAAATCTCTGCATTTATATCTTGGTGGATCCGTTTTTAGCTCCGCTCTGGCTTCCAGCAACGTATGCTGGCCCTTCCTCACGCAGCTTTCTTGCTCTAAAATTTGCACACATTCGGTGTGCGGACGATTCATAATTGTAAAACTCGAGAATTGTCGTCAATGGCGATGCAAGGCCAGATGATAGTAGGGGATAATATCCGAACCCGAATTTTTAAGGCCGTTTTTTGACCAGCAGTTGGCTTGCTGAGCCTGCTTTGCACCACCGCAGCGAGCAAAATTCCCGCCGGGCTGGCCTCCCGATTTGGCAAGCAATAAGAACGAATAATACTTTGAATACAGATTTCCTCAGAAATTGTCAGCACCTTCGGAAGATGTTAATAATTAAGTGCAGCCGATAATAATAAATATAATAATAATAATAAGTTTATTTCAAAAAAAGGAAAAAGGCCTACGAAGGTTGAACAGAGCAACACTGACACACGTCCTAATGTATATAAAGACAGTAATAATAATTAATAAAATTCACAGTAGTCCCAAATAATTATAAAATAGGGTTGGGACCAGAGCATGTCCTAATGTATACAAAGGCTATAATAAATAATTAATAAAATTCACGATTGTCCCACATAAATTGTAAAAATGGAGGGATGGGGCGAAAAGAACTCTGGCTATAACAATCCCAAAGTTTAATATAAGGGAGCGGAGAATAAGAAAGAGAGTTGTGGGAACAAGTAGTGAAAATTTGAAAGATGAATTGCCTTTACGAGCGGGCTTGACAGGGTGCCTCCAATGCCCGTGTGCAGTTACAAATCCACTGAAAATCTTTGCAACGTTCACATATGGTCAATGGCGCGTTCCTGCCGACTTTTCGATCACTTTCAATAAACGCCAGCGCACATCACGCATTTCGAGACAAAAATGACAGTTGCATCCTGTAGTCTCGAGCTGCACTATGGTCCCCACCAACGCCGCAGATTGGCCGCCGATGCAATCCCAACATGATTGCCGACCTTGCGTTTTAATGCGATCGCTTTATCGCTGTTCCGTAAAGTGGCGTGGACGACAACCATCCTGTTCAAATGACCAATTTCCCATGGCATGGCCTGCTTTGCTTCCTTCTTGCGCGCGGCGTACTTAATGTTGCAATGAGTTGCGAGGAGTGTGTAAGCGGCGTGTATGCCTTCGTTTCAGGGCTACTACGGTCCTCCACCGACGACTGCCACGCAACCGCAGCCGTCTCCAGCGGTCACGAGCAGCGCTCCTCCCCCCGCGGTACCCCCTGCGGCACCCCCCACCGCCACTTATGCCCAAGGCTACTCTGCCCCCCAACCCTACCCCACCTACTATCAGGCACCGCAGTCGCAGCCCTACCAACCACCGTCCCAAGCGACTCAGCCACAGCCCTACCAACCCCCTGCCCAAGCGACTCAGCCACAGTCCTACCAACCCGCTGCCCAAACTCAGGTAGGAAGCCAAACCAACCCCCAACTGGACCCCTACGTCCACTACTTGTCGTCGCAGCCCAGCACGGGTGACGCTGCCCTCTACCTGTCGATGGGGATGAACCATCCGCTGCTCATCGGAGTGATGCCGCAGAGCACCACTGTGCCGATGACCGATCTTCAGCAGTTGGCCCCACCCTCGGCCATGGGCGCAAGCTCTGCGGCCACCATCATGGGGGTGCCGACATTTCCGCCATCCACACACCTTGCTGGCATGACCGTTCCGTTACCCCCTCTTCCGCAGCCGACGGCGCAACCGCCCGATGAGGGTGTTGTCGGGTTGGCCAGCGAGAACACGGCTTGCGACTCAGTGCCCACTGTCACACCCCTGTCGACTTCCGCTTGCTCAGCTGCCGTGGCCTCTGTCGGGACTGCCTCGGCACCCCCCATTTTCACGGTGGCACCGCAACACGCCGCGGTGCCACCGCAGCCACCCGCAGGGGTGCTGTTCCACAATGCGCCACCTTGCTACCCACAGATTCCTCCGCTAACAGCCATACCTCCCAACCTTCTGTCCCAGGCGGCCTCCCTGGGGTCCCCCCTCGTGCCCATGGCCCCCTCGTCCTTTTCGGCCTCCCACCCCGTGCCTGATCCCACGCCTGATCCAAACCTAACCCTAATGCCTCTTGATACCGCCTCTGTCGCTCCGTGTTTGAAGCTTGCTTCGTCTTCTGCTACTCTTGTGGCGCAAGGTGATGTGAGTGTGTTCGCTCCTTCCTCTGTCGCTTCTGCTTCGCCTAACCAAGAAAACGCTTATGATGACCCCGTCATGACTTCTGAGCAGGTATTTTTGACCGTTCCACATGTCCCCTTTCCTCGTGCACGAATACACGACGAGCCAATCGTGAGGATGATAAATGACTTTGAGCGAACACTTGGTTTTTCAAATTTATCTGACATGTCATGGTGACTAGCAACCTGGAAAACCTGGAAAACCCGGGATTTGTACCTGAAACCTGGAATTTTTGAACATCAAAATTGTAGTTTTGTTCGTTCGTTGTAATTTGGAGAAGTCAGCGTAAAATGATTGCTGGATATTCAGTTCTACCATTTCACCGCATTTGTGATATTAAGTTTATCTGATGCATTATTGGTGGTTTAGTTTTAAAACAAAACTCAAATTGTCATCAGTGCAGTGATGCCTTTGTTATTAATATTTATGAAAAATGTTTTCCTGAGATTACACCTAAAATCCATTATTTGTGGTAATTTTTTTTATTAAATTTTCGTCTGTGGAATTTCTGTTAATTTTAATATTTCTGAAATTTTCAGAATAGTTTAAAAATGTTTTATTGGTGATCAAGTTTATTTTAAAAATTCCTCAAATTGCAATTCATTATTATTCGAAAAAAATATTTCAATGAAAATATACTAAAAATCCATTATATCTCGTAGAGTTGTTTAAAGAAATGTTTGTAAAATCCGTCATTGGGATATGTTTGTTTAGTAAAGTTGACTAAAATCCTACCATCTGAGATCTAGTTTTTCAAAACAATTTGCCTATGGCTTTTCTGGAAAACCTGGAAAACTCAGGGAATTTCGGTTTCAGAAATAAGCAGTCACCATGCAAATGTACCATTTGTACTTATCATCCCCATGAAAAGGGAAATGCCCATGTGGCGCAAATCCAATTATGGTTTAGGCCTGAAAAAAACTGCACACAATGGACATTTTGCTTTTCAATTGGCTTTTTTGTATCCTGCATGTGGTTTTCTTTGTTTTTTCATTTCCATACTCTTGAATTCTTTCCCTTCCACTAACATTCATCGTGGCCCTCAGTAGTCCTATCAGTATTATTTCTTTTCTTTCAACTTTGCCATGAAAGATACCCCAATATAGTTTGTTCTCCTGCCTCGTAGTGGGTTTTAAAGTTTACCAACTAGAGCAGAACAGATTGCCGGGACTATTTCTTGCGATAGGGTTTGTGGATCTTTGTCTTGCCCCAAACTCTTGATTGTCCAAGAAAGTTTGCATTTCTCACAAAAGTCGTAAACCTTACCACAAATCTCACGAAAAAGGCAAAACATGTCGTTCTTTGCCAATGTCCCGTTATCTGCTTGTTGGTTTGCTCATTGACCGCCATTGTAGGTTCATAAATTAGTTGTTCATTTGTCGTATCACTATGTTTGTCACATTAACCTGAATTTTTAATTTGTTTTAGAATGATGGTGCAGGTTGCCAGCTTTTAACCTCGCAAGGTTCACAGCAGCTTCATGACAACTCTCTCGCTATTTTAGGTGCAAATGAAATTTATTCTGAAAGGTGAGCATCGTCTTCTGCGATTCTAATATAAAGGGGTGATGAACGACTTTTCCACTTCTGTAACTGTTATCAAACTTTAAACAAAAAAAAAAAACTTACTTCTCGCTATTAACCCTTAATTCGTACTGTAATTTCGTATCACCCGTCACAACGTCTTGGCTTTTAAATAACATTAATAATAGGCAATAAACATTGTTGAAGTTCTGGTAATTGAAAAAAAGTTGGAAATGTTTTTCGCGTCTATTCTTTAAAAAAATCTGGAAAATGTTAGTTTTATCCCGCCTTAATACAGTTGTCGTTTTCCTTCCAGCACATCGTCCTGTGTCGATTCTGCCGGAGAGGCTTGTGAAACAAGCACAGAGCGGGACAGAAAGTTGGAACGCAAGAAGACCACAGGCAAGCGACGCAAGACCATCGAACGCATCCCTAAGCTGACGGTGTTGCGCCTGGATGGCAGCATGGTTGAGTGTCAGCTGGAAACGACCAAGCAAAAGACAGTGACGTTTGTGTTTGACAGCGGTGTCATGGTGCCGGAAGACATCGCAAACAATTTGGTGGTCTCCAATCTTCTTCCTGATCAGCATTCAGAATTGTTCATTGAACAATTGGTAGACGTTGTAAAGCAGCTTAAAGAAAATCCAGAGCGACTGCCAGTGGTGTCAGTTGAAAGCTGCATGAGTCCAAGCATCAGCAGAAAGCATCCCAATCTTCCCAAACGGACAGATAGCCGTGAAGATCAAACTGTGCCAGTCAAGGTTTGTATATAACAGGCTTATAGGTTTTTTGTGGTTATACCAGTTACTGATGCTATTTTTGATTCATTTGAGCAGAAGACAAGCGTCCCCGATGGGAATCTCGTCTATTACGGAGAAGGTGGAGGTTCTCCTTCGAAACGGCCTATTCACTCCACAACCAGTGCCCCGCCCACTCTTATAGCACCACCTGTGACTTCCGCTCTTTCTTCGACATCGTCTGTCGTCCAAGTGTCCAGATTTCTTGTGAGTCCAGTTCAGGAGGCAGTGACGGCAGCAGCAGAGCCAGGATTGTCCCCAGTTGTGCCTGTGGCTGCTCCGTGCGTTAGCGAACCGATACCAGTCGTGCAATCAATCCTTAGCCAGCCACAGCCAGTGACAATGCAGTCAAACGTGCAGTCCACTTACCAGAATGCACCTACGTTACCAGTCCAGGTGATTACAAGTGATCCAGGCATGCCTGTTGCAGCTGTTTTACAGCAACAGCAGCAACAACAACAACAGCAACAAATGCAGCAGCAGCAGCAGCAACAAATACAACAACAACAACAACTGCAACAACAGCACCAACAAATCCAACAACAACAACAGCAACAAATACAACAACAGCAGCAACAGATTCAACAACAACAACATCAAATTCAACAACAACAGCAGCAACAAATTCAACAGCAGTTGCAGCAGCAGCAACTTCCAGCACAACAAGCCCAACCTGCTCTTGCGCAGCAGCAGCAGCAGCAGCAGCAGCAGCAACAACAACCACAACATCAACCAGTTTCTGAGATGGGAAATGTTTACAGTCATGCGCAATCGCTGGATTCAATGGGGTGAGTCTAGACTTTATTTTGTAAACTTTAAGGATCTGAAGCTTGGGTTTATTGGTGAGAAATGCAGGATTGAATTCTTTGTTAGTCTTTGCAAGAACTCCTACTTGACTCTTTAGATATAATTGCACTCATGACGTTCAAAATGGTCTCAAATTCGTTTTCTAGAATGCTTCCTCGAATCCAAGGTTTACCTCCAGCCACACTGGCCGATCTAGCCTTGTTGCAGCAAAAGTTAGCCTACTTGAGTATGCAGGTGACTGGCGAAGGATTTGTGCCGCAGTTCCTCTTTTCACCTTACGGAGCTGCGCCACCAAGACAGCCACTCACCACCAGTGATCCTTCGTTGCTCCAGCAGCAAAGTAATCCAGCGTATCAGGTAAAACTGAGTGCAAGTTGTGAGCAAATGAAACAACTCATTACTGTCCTGTGCCCTTGTAACATGGAAGAGAAAACCCTGCTTTTGCGTACCATTCACCACATTTGTGATGTCACGGCCATCCTGCTTTTTGCTTCGCAGGTCCCTGGTGGCGGGATGCCTCCCTATGTCCCATATGGCATGGCTTACCCCCAGTCCGCTTCGTCACAACTTCAAACATCGCAACCCATGGACCTTCCCATGCAGTCAGCCTCTAGTCTCCCCAACGAGCTCTGGCAGCAGTATGTCCAGAGCCCGGTTTCCACAGAACCTCCTAGCGGCTTTCCACCAACTTCCCAGGTAAGAAAAGGTCTACATCCCACATGCTAGTTGTTTATTTTGTCCCAATTTCCATTAGTCCCCCTCGCCCTGAGCCATTCCCCAAAGACCTTTTCAGTGTATTTCCTTCTGCGTTTGACATGCGTTCTGTCGCACGACAAGTCGAGAAATTTCCTACCTTATCATAATGAGATTCCTTAAACGCAGCAGGAATCTCAGTGGAGTGTCGCACCGCCAAACGCGGCCAACCTAAATGGCGCCGCCGCTGCAGCTACGTTTAATAAAGTTCCACAACGCCGCTATTCTGCTGTGGAGCTTGGGCATTCGTTTGATGTAATTTTTTTTTACCAATTTTTGTGTTTCTCTGTCACGTTACTGGAAAACTGTTTCTGTTTGGGACGATGGATATCTCACCCGCATGATACTTTTGTCATGTAATAATGTTGCACGATGGTTCACTTGGAAAGTGTTATTCTGGAAATTATTCTGTGCATGCACGTTTTCTAAAAATACGTCAACTGAGTTATGCGATAACATTTCTTTTGTCATATTGATGTTCATTCTATGGTGCCATTGCGTGACATAATTAAACAGTCATTGGTGACGCTGATGGATTTATGAAGAAGCATTTGGCGCCTTAAATGAATTACATTGCGTGAGATATTTAAACATGAATTGGTGATGCTGATGGCTTTATGAAGAAGCATTGGCGCCTTAATTGAATGACATAATTCGCATCATTTCTGTTCATTACTGGACTAACTTTTGAAGTGAAGTTCTGGTCTGTGCCCATGGTCACTAACAAATCAATTCTATTTTAACATAAATGTGTTACTAACTGATTGTTTTGTCACTGTTCGCACTGATCATCTATTCGTTACTTGTATGTGACTGTCCTGAATGCATAGGGCACGACAAATTCCAATGCCAATCACATCATCGACACGTCGATCATCGTTCCTCTAATTGCATCCTCACAGCCCAGGTCATCCTATGTGGCATGAGCCGTTTACTAGCGAATTTCGTCATCTTTTTAAGATTTCCTTCATCTTACACCCGCATGATAATTTATTTTCTGTATTTGACGTTTCCTGTTAATATCTTGGGAGTGTTCCCCAGCCATCTTCAAATCTGACCAATTTTTCATCGCTTTTCAGGCGTCAATGTCGCAGCCATATCAGCCACATTCGATGCATTGCTACCCACCAGGTATTCCGGAAATGCCGACATCACCTCCCTCGCCTAGGAAGCAGTTGAATAGCATTGTTGCCGGACAGGTACATTTGTATTCTGCTGATTTTATGTATTTTAAGCTCTCGCGTCTTTCTGCATGTCTAACGTGAGCTTCTGTTTGTAAAGGAATTAAATGCAGCCAAAGGGGCTGTCCTCGCCTCTGCCGAGGAAGCCAAACAGAGGAAACTTCCCGCAGCCATTAACCTCGAGAACCTAGATCAGGAGTTACGAAAGTTGCATTCGCAGGGCAATGTGGGCATCTTGAGGCGTGATTCCGTGCAACCACCCACCGTCACAACACCAGTCCATGTGCAACCGCAGGTGGTAGCGAGCACACAAGCCACCCACCTTCCTGCTACATCCACGTTGTCAAATGTGGCACCACCTTTAAGTCCATGCCCTTCAGACCATCCAGAAATGGGTAGCACCCAACATCCTTTCGAAGTAGTGACACCCACACCTGCTAGTGATATCGTGGTGCAGCCACAACCAACATCCAGGATATCTCGATTCCGTGTCAGTGTGGTAGCTGACGACCCACTGAAAAGTAAGTACAATCCAGATTGTATCTTTGTTTTATTGCGCATTCAAATGTTTTAATTTGCTGTAATTGTGGCTTGTTCTCTTAAATAGTTGCAGCTGCCCTTAGTGAAGACATTGTGGACACCAGTGCAAGCGAGCCGAAGGCACAAGAGGAGATTGCGGTAACGACTGATGATACTAAGACCAGTAACTCAGTTGTAACTAGTGAGAAGGACTTAACTACTGTTACAAGCTTGTCTACTTCTACTCTACTGCAGGTATTGATATTTCTAATATAGTTTTTTTTTGGACAATAGTTGCAGCTAATTTTTCAGGAGGTCCGTTATCTAACGACAATTCAATAATTTTTCCATTTGGAAGCGGTGATTATTGCCCTAACTCTCCTTTAAAGGTTGTTGACACCTTATTCTTGAGTGATGATTCTCGCCACATATCTTATGTGGATCTACCAATGATGTACACATGGCTAAAGGCTAGATATTCTTCGACATGTTGCCATCCTTCTCCCTCTTTTGTGTGCATGCAAACGCATGATGTTATTTTACTTTTGTCCTTTATATTTTAATTTGATCTCTGCTGAAAAACTTATCGATTTGAGTCGATTAGATATTTGTTCATTTTCCTGGATAATTAATCTTGAAACGATTTTACGAATTAAATAAGAGTCCGGCAGGGTGGTTGCTAACCGGATGTAATCTATTTCATCCCATTAGCATAGCCGCATGATAAAACAATCCCTAATTTTGTACGTAATCTCCCGTTAATCATCAATTGAGATAATGATGTCATTTGAGAATATGTTTGACTGGTTTTATGTACTAACCAAACTGTGCACTTTTGTTTTGTTTGTTATCTTAACAAAAAAAATGTTTAAATTTTATTTTCACCGCATGTTTATGATTTTTTTTGTTTTGTTTCTAATTTGCATCTTTTTCGTTTGTTTCGTGTTTCTCCTTCGTGCCTCGTTTCAATTTCAAGACGCCTGCTCTTACTCCGGCGTTTCGTAAATCCACGCGCTCCTTTTCCGTGCCCTCGCCACACGGCGGTAACCATATCCCATCTGCTCGAGTCAACCCACTGGTGCACATTACTCCTTCGCCCAAGGAAAATTCCACCGACTCATCCTGCAACGATGCCAGCCAAACCGCATCTGACAAGAATTCCCCACCGACAACGATCCCTCACGGTGCCACCGTCTCCAGCGCGATGGACTTCAAATCGTTGCTGCTGAACACAAAAGTGACGTCAGGTGGCCAGGCAGCCTCGGCGTCACAACCTGGCTCTGCTGAGGCGTCCCAGTCGAATAGTCTGGAGGTTGCCTTGGCTCAGATCATGAAGGGTGCCTTTTCCAATTTGGCAGCGGCCATGCAGAATGCCATTTCCAGTGATCAGATAGCAGCGCCCCCAGAAGCCGCACCTGTGTCCCCTAGCAGTAAGACGCAGCCAGCCGAACCAGAGGCAAAGCAACCACTTCCGGTTGTCCTGTCGCAGAGATTAACAAAAGATGCTGGCGTGCAGACGGACCGTTTGGCCACCAAGAACGTGGCGATAAACACTCCGCGTCCGGCCCCTAGGCAGCCGCAGACTCTTCAGTCTCATCAAGTGGCCATGCTAAGCTCGGCAGGTGGCCTTCACAAGACGAAAAGTGAGACTCATTTGAATCAGGTGGGATTGCCCACGCGGGCGCCTCAACAGCGACCCACGACCCTGGCTACCGGCAATCACGTTCCCATCCAAAGGGGCTACAGTCTTCAAGTGCCAGTCGACGTACAGACCCTTGCAGCGGCGTCTTCGGCCTTGTCTTCGTCTGGGCTGAATCGGTACCCGAGCATGGCAGACCTGACTCACGTGGGTCTCAACGAACCGAGTGCGGCCACTTTCAGCAGCGGACTTGCTCGTGCCAAGAGTTGCGTAGACGTCTCGCAATTAGGGAAGGCTGCTGCGAACACCCCTCCCGGAGGCGTTGCGTTCACTTTGGGCGGTGGTCCTATGCCGCGAGAGCAGGTTTCGATGGAGGGAACGCGTGGAGGCACCAGTGGGCTTTCGCGGACTCGTAGCATGTGGGACGTGGCCCATCCACGTACGGCCAGTGCCGGGGACATTCCTGTGTCCCATTTGGCCTCCGCCAGGCGTGTGGCGGCTCAGGTGGACGATAAGGGAAAGGAGAGGCCGGCTAGCATTTCTGACGTGTCACAGTTGGGATTTCAGCTTCGACAGAAACATGCAGTCGACTTGGGTCGCTCGGTGCCGTTTGGACAGTTCTTGGTAAGGCGAATTAAGCAAATGGTGATACGGAGGCGCCTCATACGGCTTACTTTGTCTCGGTGCTGTCGTGGTTGTGGGGCTTGAATCATCCTTTTTCATGCTTTCTTGTTCGTCATAAAAATTCTGTTAAAATTGTTTCACGACTGAACTAGGGTTTCCACAAGCATACGTCATCCCCACTTTAAAATTATCATTAACTATTGTGGGCTGAAAGTGAGAAGTTGAGCAAATTGCAATTTGTTTACCGCAACTAATGAAACCCGTGAAACAAACAGAATTTTTTGCCTGAACCCTTAATGCAGCTGGGTTGGGTTCAGTTGACGTTCGGTGGTTTTAATTCATTTCTCGGTCGTTTCAGTCCTCGCTTGTTGGAGAACCTCGCAGGGCGAATCCAGAAGGAGGAAGCCACGAAAGAACAAGGAGCGAAGAAGAAATATTCACGGACGAAAGTTTCAGGCATATTTTATCAAGGTGTGATTTAAACTCCATTCTAATGCTATCACGTAGCCACATTCGTACATAATTGCATTTGCCTTCATTTGATTTTTTTTCACTCTAGGCAACAAAAAGAGCGGGAGGAGTTGGAATACAAGCACAGGCTGGAAATCGATAATTTTAGGCGCCGCAAGAAACAGGTGCGGCTTCCTGCCACACCCTCGGACGAGGCACTGCTGGTTGGAGCATCAGCATGGTCTTCGTCTTCACCTCCCTGCTCACCAGTCCTTCCATCTGCCAATGGCTTCCCAATGTCCTCTTCCGCCAAGACGATGCAGCACCAACAACAGATAAGGGTCATGCCACTCGTGCAACCAGTAGCTCCTCTCTCGATACCTGGATCGCCCATGACATCGGCACACTCTCCGCTTGCCTATGTGGCCAGTGGAAATGCTGCCGCTACCAGTCTTGCAACTACTCCACCTGGTTTTGCCCCCATGATACGATCCTATGGTCAGAGGTAATTACATCTGTGAAATTAATATATGCATTTAGCAACAATTTTTCCATATATGATATACAGAATGTAATTTCGATTATCCGGCACTCATTGAACCTTCAGTCTCTATTAACCGCTTGTATGTTGTCTTCCGCGTAAAAACGAGAGCTAGCGAAACTTATTTTTTGAAAGAACACTCGTACAGGACAGTTACTTCAATTGTTCAAGCACTAGGAATTCCTAGAAAAAAAAATCGTTTGTCACAATTTTATAACGGGCCTCTGTCTATTCATAACCGCCACTCCCATTGTCCCGTACCCTGGCGGATAATCGAAGTTTCACTGTTTGTGGTAAAAACCTTGCGTTAAAACAATTATATCCCCAATTTGAATAACTTTCCTAAGTGTCGTATTTTAGAATTTCATTTTCTGACCATTTTTACTTGTACCGTAGGCCACATTCTGAATGTTTGCCTCAAAAGTCAGCACCTGACCTGATCAAGGGCAAGACCCTCTCCAACGACCTTATTAGGATGTTTGAAGATTTCGGTAGCACCAACCCAAACAAGGCCAGCAGTGGTGACGTCTTACTGGCAGAGCAGAAACTCACCTTGCATCAGATGATGAACCGCCGGCAGATGTCGTCTGAAGAAGGCAGCCCCTCACCCCAGGTGTCCCCTGCCTCGCTCAGAAGGGGAGCCAGCATGGGTCCCCTCTCGCCCCCCATTTCTGGTACGGGTAATGGCGCCACTGTGTCCGCTTCTCATCCTCAGCCTATTCCACAGCCAGGCTTTCACGCATCAGCCTCTCAAATTAATCCGCAGAGGGGTCAGCCCTCATCAACGCCTCCTGTACAACCACAGTGGCTCCATCTGCTTCCTACGCACGTTTATCCCAAACAGGGATCCAGTTGGAGTGGACTTCCCCAGGGCATAAGTGTCGCCACCTACATGCAGATATTGCAACAGCAGCAACAATATTACAATTCTCAGCAGCAGCAACCGCAGCCACCCAATTCCACTTTGCAGCCTACATCCTCTGGCGTCACCACCAACAATTTCAACAACAACAATAACAATAACGTTAACAAGTAGCAACCTCCTTCGAAGCGAGGGACCTGCAATTTCGAAGTGAGAGTGGGACATGGCAATTGTTTGGGGAGGAAACAAACTGTTTTGGACCGTGTTGTTGCTAATTGGGCAGGGAAGAACTTAGCGATGCAGAGCTAGTGGCTGGCCTGTGGGCACTTTTGTTAGTTTCTGCACAATTGCTGTAACTTGCGGTGGACTTCCATTCGAGAATTAAGATGATGGCGTCACCTTTTTTTTGACAATTTAATGGATTTGCTTGTTCGTACTACCAAATCGATAGCACTTTTCAGCTACTCTATTTCTCTCTTGCCGTTGGAGAGTACGTAGTCCACATAGGACAAGCTGTCATTCGGCCAACTTTGGGGCTCAGTGAAAAAATGACGTCATTGAGCTCACTCTCGTTGCAGTCTAGTTATCTTTAGCATTCGTTGCCTAAAGTAACGCGTTCAGTAACGTCATTTCCTGTCAATGTGCCACTGGCCAGTATTGTCCAAGGGTAATTCACCCTAGGAAGCTGGAAATTGCGTCATTGGTTTCAATTTCATTGTCGCTTTTCGAGGCTGTCTCTAATTTCAAAACTTACTAAGAAAACAAGAGTAATGGGGGGCTGAAATTGAATTTAGTGATGCCATTTCCTGCTCTACATGCCATCTAAATTATCTGTGTGGTGAGAACTATCTACCCTTCATGCGTTTGTGGAGTTCATTTGTTGTTTTCCCATTTTCCCATCTTCTGTTCCTCTCCTCAAGTTTCTAATTTGTGCACATCTCCACGCCTCACATCTAGTTCTCGATGTATTCGCATTTTCTCATCAGAAAACAGTTTTATTGTTTACCGGCTAAATTCGGTTGAAACTCCAACATGACACTCAAACCACCACAAGTCGACGATTGTAAATATATTTTTGAATTAAGTTTCAGCTCCGCGTTTCCGTTAAATCTTAATCCTTAAACGCCATGCTAGTTTTTTTTTTCTTTTTTGAATTGGTTCGTTCTGTTTTTGCCCACCACCACTAGCAGCGAATAGGGTAGCTGCGTTTGCCCTCTTTCGTAATCGAACTGATGAAATTAAAATTGTAATTAAATATGTGAAGTTGTTGTCATTTTGTTTTCCAGAGGTAAATTTTACATTAAACAGAAGCTACATTAGGGGAATGCAGGCAACTGACTATCCAGAATAGGCACTTTCATCCTTTTATATGCTTTACGTTTTTGACTATTTTATAAAAATTACGCTATTATTCAAAATCAGGTCAGCGTATTGGCATGTCATGTTATGTGGCTTGACTTTGAATTATGTATCATTTCCTCAAGTTTTTCCCAATTTCAGATTGCTGAAATTTGTTGGTACGAGCCCCATGGCAGACTTGAAGCAATTTTAGTTTAAACGAGGTTTAATAATGATAATAATAAATAATAACAATCAAATAATTATTGAGCACATGTAATTGTTCAAACGTTGATGGTTGTTTCAAAATCCACGTCAGCTCAGGGCTGAGGAGGCTAGCGGTTAGTATTCAAATATGGCGGGTTTTCGATCGAAATTCACACTAGGGATTTTTTTAGGCAGCTGAAGTAAATTTCTCCAAATGCTACCCAAAATTTAATTGCTGGTTTTTTAAATTTAATCTCCGAAACGCCAATCACAATCTGAGATTGTGTCATTTAGTATTTTATTATTTTTTTTTATTTTAGGATTGAAAAAGTAGTTGATGATAAATGGACTTTGCGATTGGTCACACTGGCAAACCCCATTTTTTCCGTGGTTATGAAATCGAAATAACGTGAGATCTGAAATCATGAAAAAGAATTGGATAAAACTGTGCTTCTGAGAATGTTAATGAATCCTGTGAATGAATGATGCCTTCTTGGACACCTGCGTGCTTAAAAATTCCCGAAGGAACAAAACGTGAGTGAGAATTTCATTAATTTTCCTTTGGTTGATCGCGGGATCACGCAACCCGCGCTTGCGTTATTCCAGTTTTTCTCTTATTGTGTTTGCTCTTCATAAATCATCAACTGGGTGCTTACATAAGGGGGTGTAATTTTGAAATGGCACACATTTATTAATTTTTTTATGAAGTGTTGAAAGTTTTCAAATGAAAACAAAAACATTGAGGGAGTTGAGGCCGCCTGCATGGACGCCATCTATTAGCCTCATTTGAAAGGTGATGTCTAATGTTCTTAATAATCATTGATTATTGACACGCTAAATAAATCTGGTTCTTTTTTATTGACATTGAACGCATAGGCCTATGTTTCATTAAATTGTACATATAAGAATTTCTTAGTTTTTAAGAAATTGAGTTGTGTATTACTGTACATGATACGAAGGCCTAATGTACAAGGAATGTTGGAAGATCTTAAAAATCATGAGTCAGTGGTGGATTCCAGGATATTCAGCTGAGAAGGGGAGAAGGAATCAGACAGAGAGATGGTCAACGTACTTTAATTTGCTTTCACAAAATTGAAACCTTGGGTAGACTGTGTAGCCTACTGCCACTGTGAGGCTCATTTCACTGAAAGGATATTAATTGTGACTTTATTAAAATTTAAAAGTTTATCTGGAGTCTAGATTTTGATCATCAATTTGCAGTAACCAATTCAAACTTGTGTGGGTCAGATTGTTTAAACTTCGATTTATTAGGCAAAACTATAGTGTTTGGAAAATAAAACGTAACACTTTCAAAGAGCACAACCGAAAATTGAACTAACCTGTAGGCCCTACTTTTCAATGTAAATTTCGTCCCTCTTTTTCATATTTTAACCCAATTTTCTTAAGTTTGGTTTACTTTTTTGATATACCTTAATTGTTTGGCATTGACGTTTTAAAAATACAATGACCACCTTTCTTATGAAATCTAAAATTTTTCCTTCAAAGTAGGACTGGAGCTAACATGATTTTGTAGCCTACTAAAGCAGCCCAAGAAAGCAAATAATTAATGAAAACTGCCTTCGATGGAGCCAGCATTTTTCAACAGTGAATCGTTGTTTAGAATTTGGGCTTGAATTTCATGTGTGCATTGGCGTTGACAAGTTGTTTCTAGAAATAGCAAATGAATATACTTGGCAAGAGGGTATGAGTTGGTTGGGAAACAAATTCCTTGAACACTTTGCATGTAGTTTTTATAATCAAAGTATATGAAGTGAAATTTTGGAGGTTTCTTGGCCCTAATTATTTTTTAGCTCAAACCTCTGAGTAGTCACGTGACATTTAGGTAATTGAATTTTGAAACAGCCTCTTGTCTGTTACAGTTCTTTTAGATTGTTTGCCTATTTTCTTCCATCAACAAATCGTGACCAGCGTGAATTTTTTTCTATTGTGCCAATTTTCAAATTTGTATAGTCGCGACGCATTCGTTTATAAAAACCGATCTCGAGTTGAACTCAATTTGCATGTGTTTGTATTTGATGCTTTTACCCTAAAATGGTATAAAGCTGACTGTAGATTCATACACGTAACGAGGCAACCTACTATTGCTTCGAATAGATGGAATTTTAATGGGCTAGGCAAAAATTTATGTAACCACTTGGACTCGTCCTGACCCGTATGACTCGGAGAAAATGTGAACAACCCGTTTTGTACAAACGTAGTAAAAAAGTTGAATTGAAATTAATTGCTGTGACAGTAAAAAATACTCGGCTATTTTCAGAAGGACTTGGGTCATTGTAAACCCTTTTCTGGGAAAATACATTAACTACTTTGAGAATTTAATCGAATGCTTAAATTACAAATCGCTTTTTGTCTTAAAGTTTGTTTTGTTTTTGAAAATAACACGCTTTCAAGAGCAGCCCTTCTTTTGGGTAGCTTTTTTGGATAGAGGCCGAGCGCGCCATCTAGGGTTAGTTTCGCGCAACATTTCCTAGAATGTAATTTTTTGTCTAAGCCAGTTATCGACTTCGAGTTCTGTGCCGTAACTTCGGAATAATTTCGCTAGTACTTCGGTTCCTTCGGGGAGTATGCGAAATTTCGTCAAACTGTTTATTTACGACGCAATCGGTGAGTGAATGCTTCGCTTTTGGGTTGCTTGGGACGGTTTTTAAAGTTCTGGAATGTGACTGTTTACTTCTCCAGTGTGGGTGGCACTCGAGGGTCATCCACCAAATGGGGTCGTCCGGCAGTGTTTGTTTTACGTTGGGGCAGATTATAACTTTTTTACAAATAAGTTTGGAAATCAGAGAATAGGGAACCCAACCACAGTGAAAGTTCACCATTAGCCATGCTCAGCAAAGATCCTCCGAGGTTTCTAACACACATGCATGGCATGAGCTGGAGGGTCAGGGGATATGCTTAGGAAATGACACCAGAGAGCGTGGCATCCATGGGGTCGCTAAGATGAAGATGAATGTATTTTGTCAAAATCGAGGTGGTCTTGTTTCGCAGAAACGGTTTTATTGGAGTTTCAAAAGCATGATCTGCAGAATCCTTGCATGTCTATCTGACATTATAACCTAGAAAGATTTCAAATGCATCCTTTTGGCTTGACTTAGTCATTTCCTTAGCCGTTGGGGTGAAATTATCTGAGTATTGGGTTAAAAACCTCTCAATAAGTTTAGGTTGAATCAACAAAAGCAACACAAAGTAATCATTCTCACATTCTCAATTTTCGAAGTTAAACGCCTCCCGTTTCTTTTATGCAAATGTTAATTAGCATTTTAACTTAATTCTTTGGAATATCAGCTAATTACATGTACATGTACAGTAGTTCTGAGACAAACTTCCTGTCTGTATCTTTGCCAAGTAAAACATCAACATGTGATCAAACCATTTCGGATATATTCCCATTATGTACTCGGTTTCAAAGAAGATTGGTTTTTTTGTTCCGTGTAATTTCAGATGGAATTCAATTTAAACGCGTTTTAGTTTTCTTTTTAAAATGTTTGACAGTTTCCTTAACTAAATTTCGCTTTGCTGGCGGTGGCTTCGTTGCTGTTTTATCAGTTCGCAGTCACACCAACTCCGCATTCTTTTATTTTTATCTGTGTTTGTGTTGCTAAAATTGGCCCAACTTTGTTGTATCCAGCTGCTCCGTGCATAGTTTTCCATTGCTGTTCGCATGGAATAATTTTTCCTGCGTTGTACGTGCTTCCCCCTACATGCCACGGAATAAACTAGGTTTTCGTTGAGTTTTTTTTTCTCTCTCAAAACTACTTCAGCTTTGCTGCCTCGATGACATGTCAGGTATCCATCATCCTTATGGTATCCAAAGTTGGCCTTTTAGCGAGCAGGAGATAGAACTATGGAATTTTTGTAACACTTTTGGTAAATTAAGCTGGTGATCACTTGGAAGAAAATTATTCATCAATACCAGGGTTCCCACAGAACATGGGAAAGTCACGAGGATTTTTGACTGGAAAACATGGGAAAGTCAGGGGAATTCCTAATTTTAAATTATAATTTTAATCCAGAAATTATTTCCTATATCGATTATGAAAATGTCGAAATTTGCCAAATTAAAATAAATTCTGAGCATCTGAGTAGGACCTACTACTAATTAAAAATCCAAATAATTCCAAGTTGTGTGCATTTTTTTATTATACAAATTCAATAATTATCGCCTGAATCAACGGCAGCCATATTGCTTAAAAATCTTTTATTCAACAGCAGGTTCTTTTTACTTTATGTTGGCAAATGGGGAAGCTCTAAAGGTCAATGGAAAATAGAACTTTTAACCTGGGAAAGTCAGGGAATTTTATTTTACCAAAATTGTGGGAATTCTGAATAAACTATTCGTGGGTGTTAACCCGGTATGAATCCACCTTGGCCGTTTGTAATGCCTAACCTAACCTAACCTAACAATGTCCTTGTCAGGTTAGGTTAGGGTAGGTTAGGTTAGGCATTCCAAACGGCCAAGGTGGATACATACCGGGTTAATACCCTGTTCGTGTACTGTCTACATTAATTAGTGGTTCCTACATGGACATGTAAAAGAAACCCCCACAATTTTAAAAAAGGTTTGACAAAGTAAGGCTGGTCTGATGTCACTAACATGCCCATATACGATCTGCAGTGACATAGATATTGGCAATCATTGAAGTTAACCAGTTTGAATGAATTTGTGGCCATCTATGTCATCCTCTCAGTATTTGGCAGTTTTTCAATCTCACGCCTCTTCATTAGTTGTATTTAGTTATTTATCTACTAAGCAGTCATTGATGCTCGTGAACTGCTGCACCCTCGTTTTATTATTACAGTCAATATATCTTCCCATACAGACTACAGCCTTTTCATCTGGCTGCTTATTTGTTCTCAGACAATTGAAGAAACTAATTATGCCATTCAGAAAATCGTGTTTGGCAAACGTCAAGAATCGAATTCGCCCATCCTGTGTTATTTATTTTTTAAATGAGGTTATCGTAGGTGAGCAGAAAGTTGCTCCAATGCAATTGTAAAACTAAAAGTTGTGGTTGTTGTTATTTGCCAAGGCCCTAAATTAAAAAAGGGTCTGTGTTATGACAGGCAGACGTCGGATTCATTTCTCGGGTTTCCTGTTGGGTCGCCAAGGCTATGTTTAGCATAACCTAGTACATCCTTATCTTGAAATTTAGAACGGTGTTGCAGCGTCCTGGACGAAACACTGGAGCAAAACTTGTCTCCCATTCTGGTTGTCGAAACGAAGGGCTTACGATGTAACTCAACCTCCATGTTTGCAACACTCATGACTGACTAAGACTCATGTTACCCAGATGGCGTAGGTCACTCCATGGGAGCCGTCGATGGCCATTTTGCAGCAGTGGCCACAGGACCCACTAGTGACAATTGTTTTCGTTTTCAAAGTTTTATCTCCCAAGGAGGGCATGAGGAACCCCCTCCCATGGCATTGTCTCTTCTTGGCAGGGGAAGTAACTTTACGGGAAATTAGTTTTGTCGCGGCATCTGCTGGGGATGGGGATGAGGATGTGGCAAAAAAAAATGCAACATATTTATGGAAAATGATAAATATAACTCGGAACAGATATTGGGTGGAACGGGCAGGGCAAGAAGGGGGAATTGTCAACGTCCCCAGGGCAACGTGAGCTATGCTTCTGGCGCTGGTGACGAACTCTTCCCATTCTCGTTAATGGCAGGTTTTGGCGTTTTTTGCCCCATTGCTTAAAGCCAGGGTTTAAATACTGGATTCATAAATTTTAAGAGGACCGGGCTCCTTCAGGGAAACTGTCAGTACAGATCTTTGGGTCGGGGGAGGGGGTGTTGCCAATTCTGAAGGTTTCTTGATGCAAGGACAAGGGAGAGACTCAGAGCCAACCAAAGTCAGTCAGTTTCCAAACGTTTTCGTCCATGTTGTTGTGTCTTCGAGTCAGCTTCGGTTCGGAAACACCAGGATTAGTTACCGAGTTTGGAAAGTGGAGGCCTGTTTACAAACGATAACAAATTTGTAGTTGTCGTTCAATCTCCTTTATCGCCGGGCTCGCAAACCGAGGAATAAACGTCAATTTTGCCAGGAATTAGTGAGGATGCTGCGCTGAAATAGTGAATCGCACAGTGACAGTTACAAATGTTCAACAGTTGTCTGTTGGCTTGTTTGGCACTCGGAAAACATGCTACAGGTACGTTGCCCCGATGTGGAAGGCCTCGTTTAGACTAGGACCGGAACCTCAGCAATTGATGCTGGCATTGTTTACGGTGGTGATGTTTTTTCCTTCCGGTTGTTACTTGTTTTTACGTGTTTGGTTTGTTGCTGCTCGCAACAATATTTGCTGTTGGTCTCATGTTTAGCACGGTGTTAGTTGTTGGAAACTTGGAATGCTCTTATGAAGAAATTCAATTTAACATGTTGTTGGTGTCCAACATTGATGCGGTGGTGACCACGCAATAAATGGGTCAGTCCCAAATGAATTACAGTATGTGTCTTTGTAGACTTAGGTGAATTGAATTGAATTCGGTCCTATGTTTTGCATGCCATTACACGTAGTAATGGCACGCAAAACACAGGATCAAATTTAATAGTGATGTTCAGCCTGATGATGTGGATGTCCACTAGTGAGATGATGACCACTTAATAAATTGAGTCTGTAAGCCTAACAAATGACACACGTGTCTTTGATGACAGTAGGCAAGGGTACTTTACCATACTTAGGTGAATTGGTTTGATTGCTGGTCAGAGTACTATTAGAAACCAGGATGCTATACATGTACTTACTGTAAAAAGCCTCTAGTGGGAGACCTCTATAAGTGGACCACCCCATCACGTGGAACAGTTTTGCTTTGCAATGGTATATAATGTTCATTATGTAGGCCTACTCGTGTACATAAAGAACAGGGTTTCCTCAGACCTAGAAAACCTGGAAGAGTCAGGGAAAGCGACACGGCCTGGAAAAGTCAGGGAAAATTGATTTACATTTAACAGGTTATTCAGGGAAATTTGTTTTAAATCCTGGAGTGGAAAGTCAAGGAAGTTGAAAATATCATCTTTGGGGGAACCCTGAACAAACCTTTTAAGTTGTCATCGTGGACACCAACTTCCTGTCTAAGGATATATCGACTAAATGGGGAAAAAATCTTAAACTATTATTGTTATTTTATATTTCTTATTTTCTTGTTTCAGACGAAAATGGTGGCGGTGCCTATTCCCGTCAAGTGGCGCCGGGCGAGGAATTCATCGACGATAACGGAAACGGTAAATATTTACACCTTATGTTGGAATTCTTGCATTTAATTTGTAAATTACGGTGCTAATGAAGATCCACGTGATGTTGGGAAAGCAGATCATGTTAAAGACGCTTCTGTATGCAAGCAGCTGCGAGAAAACATCTTTTATCATCTTTCTCGGCATCTCTTATTTTTATCTTTCCTGACGTCTATCGGATGGATGAGCGACTAACTGCGTTTATTTACGATCTCATCTGCCGCGCTAATTCGAGCGTAAATTTGAAGATGTTTCACCGGTTTTTTGCTCGTCTTTACCCCTGGTTTTTATTACAGGCGAGTGCCGTCAAGGGACCGCCACTGTGGAATTGAGTAAGAAGGAACGATCAACTTTGGGACTAATCATTTCAGGTAACCTTTTAGAAATCCTACAGGAATCCGATTTTTCCATAACTAAAGTCGTTTTATTGAAAACTACAATATTTGGTGCGATGCTTATGGACAACTACTTTTCCATCACATTGTAATCATAAACTCACGTGTTAAGAGTGTTGAGAAAGCAGGCTTAGTTTTAATTTTTTGCGCTGCTAATCGTTTTGTATATTCATGTCTCAAGACTAATGAACTGCGAATGAGATTCGCGTTTCAATGTGCCATTGTAAGGCCTTTGTCGGAACACTATTGACTAATCAGAGCAGCTCGTATGTCATCAGGAACTGACAATTGGTTGTGGATTCTGTATGTGTGGCACCGCGACAAACATGAGTTTCCCCTCGATCGTGTTTATGCTTATCAATGTGACTAGCAAGCTGTGAGCAGCAATTTGGCAACTTTACAATTTTTGTCAATTTTTCAAACCTTGCCACCGAAGATTCTGTAGGCAGTTTTTATGGCTCTCCCTCTGTCGTTCCAGTCCCTGCGCCATTTTCGTGGCCTCAAAAGTTTTGAAAACTGCTCGTCAAACGTTTAAAAATAAATTCCTGAAATTGGTTGCCAATTCTAATGCTAGTTCTGGTTTTTTTTCGGCCTTTTTTCGGGTGTTCTACCTTGGGTTTTCATCCTCGGTTGTTTTCTTTTCTGCTATTTGGTTGGTATTTTTTCATCAAAAACGAGGCCAAAGCCTTATTCGAGCTCCTAAATGCGACCAGGACGAATGGAAAACGTTTCGGCTCCTAAAACCCAAGATCTGCTTGCGATTTTATGGAAGTATGAGGAAGAGATGCTGGGTGGAAAATGCCATCGATTGTTGTGCCGTGCTGTTTTGTGGCTTTGAAATCAGTACTGAATTGATTCCGTCATGCTGAATTTTCGATGCTGGAGTTCGCAGAGGAATTTAGGTTCCGATTTTACCCGAACATGGAATGTCTGACAAGCGGATTACGTTTAAGTAATTGTCATTTACTTTGTGTTGTTTTAAGGTGGTATCGACAAAGGGACCAGACCAAAAATCGCGAATCTTAGACCTGGAGGGCTCGCATACAGGTAAGCTTTTTAATGTTTATCCTATGTTGCTTTTCTGGCTTGTAACACGTTTGGCACTGACATAATCCTTATTCACGTTTCGTAGCATTTTGAGGAATTTTTGGGAATTTTGAAAATAATGTATATAGGCTTTGTCATAGGTTTTTTAAGAACTAGATGCTGTGCAGCTGAACCAGCTCTAATCTGTTCTCAAACCTCGTAAAAAATGTTGTTGATTAGGTTTTAAATTTCCACGTGATTTCCACGTTATTAAAAGCTTGACGTTTCATACTTGTAAGTCGACAAAAACGTTGACTGCATTGGATTTTGGATAGGCATTACAAACGAAATAAGCTTGTTAATAAAAATGACGATGATATCAACATTTTCTTGGAGATGTTCCAAGGTTAACGATTTCCTGTCTTTAGTTGTTTTTTTTTGTAACTTCGTTTGTGGTGTGCTACCATCCTCTCTATGTTATTGCTTTGAAAAAATTTCTTGCGAATACCCGGTGTCAGATTTTAAAATTGACTGCTGAATTTTAATTTTAGAAGTGATTCTTTATGTGTTGGTGACGTCATTTTGTCTATAAATGGAATCCGGACGGGAAAATTAAAGCATGAAGAAATTGTAAATTTGCTGAAAAATGCCGATGAAAAAGTTTTATTGGAAGTCGAGTACGACTTGCCGTATTCTGGTCAGTCTCATACATTTCCATCGCCTTATTTTGGAGTTTCAATAGAATGATTTCTCAATTAAGCGAATAAATCTGAAAAATTTTGGGTTTTTTAGCATTGGAAACATCTCCGAGTATTTGCTCCAAAGTCATTCAAATAAGATTGGAGAAAGAAAATGGCAGCTTTGGGTTTGTGTTACGTGGTGGCGCCAATGTGGGGTGCCCCCTTACTGTGACCTACGTGCGCCCAGGTGGACCAGCTGATAGAGAGGGAACGATCAAATCTGGTGACAGGCTTCTTGCAGTGGATAACTACAACCTGAATAATGTTCACCAGAATGAAGTGGCTGCCATTTTGAGGCAGATTGAACACGAAGCAGTGTTCACTGTGGAGTATGACGTCAGTCTTATGGGTAATGTTGTATTTTATTAAACCTTGTGAGTTGCACATCACGACTTTGTATGAGTATTCCTCTCAATCTTCTGTTTCATTTTCCTTTAGAAGCTGTTCGTAATGCATCAGGACCACTTCTTGTAGAGATTGAACGTGGCGCCAACATAAACCAACAGTTGGGCGTGGCTCTCTCTTCTTCACCCAAGGATTCTTCGGCAATTTTAATACAGAGCATTAAGCAAGCTAGTCTGGCTGAAAGGTTGGTGTCCATCATTGGCATCAATCAAATCGTCTGTGCATACTATATCTTTTATTATAACGTGTTTTGTGTTCTTAAATCCAGATGTGGTGCTTTGCATGTGGGTGATCAAGTCCTCGCCATTGATGACGTTTCATTAGACGTGACAGCTACAGCAGCAGAAGCATCCCAGCTGCTGCGGAATTCCTGCGGTGATCGGATCCGTTTGGAAATATTGCCTTTGAGCCAAATGCTGTTTGGCAAACGTATTCCTGAAGTAAACATCCGAAATGCCACGGCCAGCACCTCATTGTCTTCCTTTGCGACACTCGGATCCAATTATCGTAACCAACCACAGACTTCACGAAATATGTCATGGCGACTCCAACGAGGCATCGAACAGTCACCATCCAGTAGTGAGTGTCTTCTTTTCAATTATCCGTTGCTTATTCAAAGGCATAACTGTTCCCTTTTTCTATTCCATTTATTTTATTCTACATAATTCTTCTTCATTTTAGGCTCCCTTCCATCTTGTATTTCATCCTGTTCGGCAGGTACTGCCCCTACAACAGCTTCTCCATGCGCACAAGTCTGTAGACCAGAAACGACCAAAGTGACCCTTCATGCCACTGACCACCGAGGCTTTGGTCTAGCCTTGTGTAATAGCACAAACTCGTCATCTTTGATGGCGCCACCTATTGTTGGAAGCCTGGATCCAGGTGGCGTTGCTGAAAGGTCAGTATGTTGCCGTTTAACGCTGATTTCGTATTTGGACTTGATGATTTTACAGTTTTACTTGCTTTTACTTTCCTTTTTGAATCATAGAACTGGGATCGTGCAAGTTGGCGATCGTATTTTGTCCATAAATGGGGTTCCAACTGATGGCTTTAGCCTGGAAGAAGTGACGAACATGATATCTGCCTCCAAGCCGCGAGTTGTTTTACATATTGAATTTGACGTTGCTGGTAGGCTTGATTTTCCTCGATAAATCGATGCCATTATCGTTATGGTAAACCTTTGTTTATCTACAGCGTATTTAACATTTTCAGAATCCGTTGTTCCCAGCAGTGGAGTTTTCGAAGTCCGGCTACCCCGTAAAAGTTATGGGGGCTTGGGAATAACAGTTAGCAGTAAGTATTAAGTTGTATCTCGGTAGAATGTTTAGCATCATTTAAGCCTCATCCTGCAAGGGTACAAAGGTTTGTTGTCAACCACTCGTTTTAGTGACAAAAGGCAATCAACAGGGCGAAGCTCCGGTGATTTCTGAAGTGCGTCCTGGTAGTGTAACTCATAGGACAGGTACAATTCAGGTGGGCGATAGACTGTTGGCAATTGGCGCATTGAAAGTAGACGATAGGAATATCGACGAGGCGCACCAGCTGCTGAAGGATAGTCGAGAAGACGTACTGCGACTGCGGATTCAGAAGGGAAGTTCGGAGAACGATAACAGCGGCGATTTTGAATTGTCGTCAAAGGAATGGTCGCTTTCTGCAGTGGAGTTGTCGCGCAGAGGAAGTGGACCACTGGGGATAACAGTTTCAGGATCAGACGAACCATGTCGGCCAATCCTTATTTCAGCGTTGACCGAAGGCGGTTTGGCCCAGAGAAGTGGAGTATTGCAAGTGGGTGATCGCCTGCTGGCCATCAATGGAACCTCAACCAAGGGAAGGACGCTTGGTCAGGTGATTAAACAGCTGCAGAACTCGACAGATTCAGTTGCCTTCAAGGTAGCTCGGAAAATCAACGCAGTGACAAGTATATCAGGTAAGGGCTATATCCTCACATGTTACTTCTCAGCGCTAGGCGGGTTATGTTTCAGCGAATGAAACCAACCTTTGGTCGTGTATCGAAATCCCAAGTGCGTTTTTGTGTCTTCAGCATGGCATTGACTCGATGTCACTATTATAAGATAGAATGTCATTATTTCACATAATTGTGTTAAGGAGATTCTGACGAGCGGGACGAGATCTCTTCCAAGTGTGGTGGAACTCCTCTGCCGAGTATCGACAGTGCTGTCGAGTCTTGGGACAGCGAAGAAGCAGGTAGCCATCTTGGACTTCTACCGCCATTTGGAGCTAGAAGGCGGAGTGGACCGTCTCAAGGTACACCCACAATCTCAATTGAGGGCGATAGGGAGGACGTTGCAGGTGACATTGAGGAGGAAGAGGAAGAGGAGAGTGTGCGGCAAGATAGTGGAGAGGTTCGAGCAGAGAATTGGCCAAACAGCCCGTGTCATAGTTCAAATGGGTAAGTGTTTTCTTCTACCGTATTAAGGGATGGGCGTTTTGATTCATGCACGGATTTTACAGCGAGATCATTTTAATGTTAGTTCTCATCCTGGCGATGATGACGAACCTGACCAAAATTGGATCAAAATCCTGAGCGAGTTTGGGGCAAAAGAAATGACTGTGGTGAATCTTCCATCTTCGTCCGACTGTGGAGTGCCCAATTTGCGCAGGCGCATGTCAGATGAGAATTTGGCCGCGAGCAGGCGACAGGGCAGCTGCGGACTGCCTGACAGTCAAGAACTGCCCCTTGCCTTACACAGCAACACACTTCCACACAGCTGCACGCGAACTGGAAGGTCAAAGGTCGTAGCCTCGGGGTCAAATACTACAGCTGCTGCTGCTGCTTCGTCGACCTCCAATGACGATGAAAGTGCAGCCCCCTACCCCATCGAGGTGCACCGTGTTACCTTGTTCAAAGACACTGTTTACGAAGATTTTGGATTCAGCGTGTCGGACGGATTGTACGAGAGGGGCGTCTATGTGAATCGGATACGACCTGGAGGACCAGCCGATATTGGGGGCATTTTGAGACCGTTCGACCGTATTTTACAGGTGAGACACTTTAATTTTTTGAGATTTCCAGTTTTTAACTTGGAAGCCAAAATGTTCAAGATCTCCATAGGAAAATCACAAAATGATGCTATGTGTATTTTCTTTTTGCATCTAACTTTCCATATGTGTGTAAATTTTATCTCATATTTCAGGTGAACGAAACTAAAACGCACGATTTTGACTGCTGCTTGACAGTGCCTCTTATTGCGGCGGCTGGTGACCGCATTCACTTGGTGGTGGTTAGGAATCCATACACGGGCATGCGACCAAACCGCGGGGGTGGGGCCAATGTATCTATTCCACCTGCACTGACTGTGGCACTACCGTGGATGGAGGAAGAGGAACGAGAGGCGCCACCTTGTGGTCCCAACACTATAGTCAAATCACTTTGACATCACAATTGTCTTCCAATCTTGCCTATTTTTTATAGAGGGTCCGTTCATAAATCCCACTAAAATCATGTTTTTTATTTAAACTTATTTGTTTTAAATAGCAACTCTTTAAAACGTGCCAAGAATTCTACGGTTAATGTTTTTGTTTTTTCTCCTAACTTTTAAGGAAACAGGTTTGTGTGCAATTTTTGCAGTTCATAATATTTGTACGCGTTTTTTCACAGATTTCTTAAAAATTTTATGACCCTTGACGGAGATGATGCAAACGCCCTTTTGTTTCCCCTGAATCTCGTACATCATTCATGTGTAAAGTATTTTTCACATTTATAGTGGCTTTGATTTTTACATAAATATTTAATAAGAACATGAGTTATTTGTCCATAGTCTTGTTTCCATAAGGTATTCGCTGCTCAAAACGATTGAGCAATAGATTAAACAGTTTTTAGCTTTTTGGATTATATTTTTCATTTTGTGTAAGTTAACTCTAGCGTCTCACTATCGTAAAACTGGTATGTCCAATATCTTTTCAACGTAGTTTTCATTGCGAATTTAATTAAATCTGAGTTATTCCTAGTGGATCTGAATTAACATACTGTCACTATGTCGCCAGACTCAGACGTTTACATGAGTGTTTGTGTATATATGTGATAATATGATGATGATTGTGACGATCATGATCATATATTCACATCTTTCATCAAACAGTAGGAAAGAACTGGTATAGATCCAACAAGCAAAATGGCTTCATTGCTGAATTTGAATTGACCTTCTATTGCATGTTAAACTGATTTCAATATTTGCTTGACGCCAACAAGTTAATGACTGCATCGTTGAATTGATTGCAAAATTAAACTTGTTTGAATGATTTAATTGCATTTAAACACCAATCTCAGAATCTATTATACTTGTCTGATAAATTTATTGATGGTGTTGCAACCTAGCCTCGAGAACATCAAGCCAAATTCCAGGCACGCTGGTGATGCGTTCATTAACTTTCTGCAACTTCGAACCAATAATCAATTTATTGACTGTTTAAATGTCCAACTTCCTTTGTGCAAGCTGTTTAGCAGAACCGCCTACCCTAAGTTGATTATTCTGAATATGTGTAGTCGGTGTAAGACCTGTTTGTAGTTTTTTCACTTCGTTTTTTACGTCAAAGTAGAAATAAGGCCGTGAAAAATACAATGGTGGCCGTTATAATTGTTTTCATTTTATGAAGACCCATTGAGAGCAAATTCAGCTTCTATATATCTTTGAAAAAATGGTTTTTTTAACGGTGTCATGATAGTGCCAAATTTTTTGCTAACGGGATCTTCGGTACAACTTTGGAGGTCGATTTCTTTTCTACTTCCTTTAGATTCTTCACAGTTATGGTAAAATTCAAAAAAATCAACGTGCCACGAATCGTGTAATTGCTTCTTTCAAACAGTAACTGTTCATACAAACACAAAAAAATGCAATTTTACGCTTTTTGTACTCAATTATATGTAGTGCAGATCGAAAGCAGCAGTATAGATAGTTATTGGATTTGCAATTATTCCAATCGATCGCTCTTACAATTTCATAAGCCTTAGTTTTGGTACTTTCCAGTATTATCTCATCATGTTTGGGTGGAGGTGGTCAAATGATGATAGGAAGATGGGAAAGTTGAAAATGATGACGAATGCGGGATGGTGGAGGGGTCTACACGATTTTGTTTAAAGATCTCAAGCATTGTCCACACCTAGCTAGGAAACGTTTCCTAGAAGCATCGTTTCTGGAAACAGATTTCCTCAAATGTTTCCTTGCTAGAAATGTTGAATCTTTGAGAAATCTGTTTCCAGAAACAATGTTTCTAGGAAACGTTTCTTAGGTGTGGGCATGAAGGCTTCATATACAGGAACATTCCCTTTTCCGCGTACAGTATATATTATGTAACTCATTTTTTTGTCCTTTTTAGACCCATCCACCCCTTGTTTCACTTTGCAGACCACCCACCCCCACTCCTCTTACGTAACATTTGTACATTTTTATTTTCTCCCGTGGATTTATCATGGAACTTGTGGGTTATACAGGACCTAGTATACCATTTGTCATTGATTATAACAATGTTTTTGGTTTAGACATCTTCACCAAATCTGAACTGCAGAGCTCAGAATAGCTAATGTTGCACATCAGGTTATGCTGTTGTCTAGCTGCAACTCTCAGTGGTCGAATAATTGAGATATCCTGTTCCAAGAAAAATGTTACATAACGCAATGAGAAAAGCCTGCAGAGACCCTGTAATAGTTTGTAACACTTTCACAAGGACCCACCCCCTGATGCGTTATACGTAATATTTGCACGGCCCCAAAAAGGTCAGGGCAAAATAAAAAAAATTCAACTGGGAAAACTGGGAAAGCCAGGGGATTTTGTGTTAGTAAAGTTGTACTGAGGTACCCTGAGCTTGCGATGAGCATCAACGGCCACCCTTTACTGCTTAGTGAGCTCATGTCGACTTCGCCCGATAGATGGCGCTATCAAGGCGGCGACGTTCCATTTTTAAAATGGGGACAATCTTAATCGGTCGTCTTCGGAAACATGTCGTTGCCGTGAGAGCGCTGGTGATTGCAATGGCAACATTTATTTATTTCCAGATAGGAAATCGTTGTTTGTGGGAAAGTAGCATCGGTGTGTGCTTCGTGCGTAGTTCAATGCGAAGGATCAACGTCCGAATGCCTTAATTCTTCCACCTATCGTTATTAGGCGTCCCACAAGGCTTTCGAAATCGGCTAAAGTCACTCCATGCCATTGCCAGCAGGCCGTTCGATAGGCTACGTTTTATTAGGTAAGCCCGATCAATTATCGGTTTTCGTATTTTAATCTTATTGATTGATCTGTCAGGACACTTATATTCCACGTTTAGAGTTTCAATCGCTAAGTAAAAGTGAATTCTAGTGCGTGCCAAAAGTGCTGGTGGCCGAAGCGAATTTCTTCCTTGTTTTCTGCGCAACTTTGCCCTACTTTTCTCAACGTACAGTGAATTTCTTTTTGCCCCCGGGGCCCCACATGCAACAACTTTTTATTGTTAGCTCTCAAATCCCTCTTTTTGAGCTTTTGAAATCGGGAAAATTGAATTACGAAATGCGGTTGATAATAGTGTTCACCGTTCGGCCAGGTTTGTGGCACATCTTTGCGCTCGTTTTTGTTTGAGCAGGTGATGCAGAAAATTGATTGGCTTCTGGTGGAACGGCATCTGTTTAACTGTTTTGCTGAGAATCTATGGAATTCGGTCTTGACAATGCGAAGAAATGTTAGGTAAATTTAGATGCGAGGGCTCACCACGTTGAGCGAGTCACCTGTTGCTCGAGCCAGGACTTGTGTAGGGGCAAGGCGTGTGAAGAATTTAGCATCACCTGCAGTATAGGTGTGACCTGAAAAGCAGCCCAGATGACGAGAAAATAGGATTCTTGAGTTAGGAAATTCCCTGAAAATATCTAGGTCGGCGTGATTTTGCGATGTTCAAAATTGTTCAAAACTGCTATTTTGAACTGGATACTCTGGGAATCCGGGGAAAGTCAGGGGAAATTTGATACGTTTTCAAAAAGTCAGGGGATTTCCAAACTTTTCATTATGCTTATACAGTGGATAAGACAAGTATTGACTATCGGTGTTTTTCACAAAATCAATTTTAAAAGTTAAACAAACAAATATCATTTCAATAGCAGCAAGTAAATAAAATAATCATGACAGTTTCATTTGTTTAAATTGACGTGGTGTAAAATAAACAGCAAAAAAGTGAAAATCTCATGTCAAAGAAGCATTGACAATCTATGGCAAAAATACAATTTCCTTCCACAGACTTTTATTTTAAGGCGGAACACATTCACAAATGTTCTGGTAGTCCAGCATTTCTTTTGCCACAGTTTAACATGGAGGTGTTAGTGGGGTATGTTTGGGGCTGTATGAGATAAAGTAGCGTTGAAAATCTTCATTTCACTTATGTGAATGTGTTGCACCTTAAAATAAAAGTCTGTGTAAGGAAATACAGGCAAGAAGAGACATTGAACGTCTCCTCCATTGTATTTTTATCACACATTGCCAATACTTTTTTGACATGAGATTTTCACTTTTTTGCTGTTTATTTTAAACCATGTCAATTTAAACAAACGAAACTGCCATCATTAGTTTATTTACTTGCCACTATTTAAGTGATATTTGTTTGTTTAACTTTTAAGTTGTTTTTGTGAAAAAATACCAAATGCCAATACTTATTTTATCCACTGTACATGTAATTTCAAACCAGGAGGCTCCTTCTTTTCGGCTTAATTATGACAATGTCGAAATTTGCCAAATTGAAAATAAATTCCGAGTATCTTAGTACTTCTAAGTAAATATCAAAATTAAAAAAGTCCATTAACGCTCTCATATGGCGACTTCTTGGAACTCTTTAGTAACCTTTCACGTGATTATGAAACAATGTGCTTTATCACAAAATGATTTATTAGATAGCTTCAAATCTAAATTTGAATTTGAAACAATGGTGCTTTATCACAAAAGACTATTTATTAGACAGCTTCAAATCTAAATTTGAATTTTTTGAGTTGTATCAATAATGAAGTGAGGTTGCGATTTGTTTGGGGTTGTTTTGATCACCTTAACTGCTCCTCAAATCATTCAAGTCTTGCTTAACCAAACTCAATACCATAGATAACGTCGTGTCGTCATTTACGATGAATGGACCAGGATATGTTTAATTGCTTCAGTTCATGCCTCATAAAGTTAGCATCATCATTTTGGCATCATCCAGTTTTCACTCCCTATTTCGGTTATTCCGAGGCGATCGATGTTGGTGGGGTGCTCAGCGACTTATTAGAAAATGCTGTTTTATTCTGGACATTTTCCAAGTCTTACATGTAAATGGTATAGCCAATCTGTTATCAACTTCGAAAATCACATTGGACGAGCTTTTATCAAGCGGAGAATGGCTGAATCAGAAATAATTTAGAGATGAGGTACTCTAGTTATTAGATGTGCGAGTAGTTTTAGCAGCAGGCAGAGAATTTGTCATCTTATAGGGCATGGGTGGTCGGCCAAATACTGATATCGCACTTGTATTTTATTTCTAAAGTTTGTAAATCGTTTTCCCATAGAGCCCCATTGGGAAACTTCATTTAGGGAAGATGCCCTTATTAATAACGGCTGGTATACTACGAAATACATGTATACATGTAGGCAACCATTAGAATTTCGGCTCAAACAGAAGGGAGCCAATGTGCCACTATGACTTTTTATGCCATCAGCCCCCCTTTATCGAGCAAAGCTCGGTCTTTTGGGTACTGATGTTTTATTTCATCGAAGGCATAATTTACCTTTCGAAGAAAAAAAGACTAAGATATAGACCTACTGTACGACCATCATGTGATTGGTAAAGTTAGAAAAAGTTGAAGTTGTCTCCAACCAGTCTATGATCCATCTTTGCCAGTACAACAACTGGTTATATATCGTCGATCACATCATTCACATGTAACGTCTCAGCTGTGTACTGGTGCCAACTGAGTCGTCAGGCAAAAAAAATGACGGCCATACACATCCAAAACCATCAAGTTTAAAAAAACAGACATGGGCAAATAAACAGTTAAACATCACGTCGTGTGTTTTCATGGCTCACAAGGTACTGTAGCGTGCAAGCACAGGGTTTCCGAGGTCCCGTGCGGATCCCCCTTGATCTCCGCACGTTAAAGATACCTCAGGGGGGCGTATTCCTCCCTGCGGCTAAATTTCCAGGTGGACGGTCTGCCCCCTGGCGTTGGTGATAGGCCCAATAGGTGCGAAAATAGGCCAACGTTCAAAATTGACCCCACTTGACCCCTATTGACCCCAACTTAAAAACTTCAAACGGCAACCCATACCTTGTGATATCTTAAATTAAAGCGCATTAACAATGGTGAATTTCGACGCAAACGAAATTGAAATCGGCCACCCAATCAGTCGTTACGTCCAAATATCCAGAATTCCAGTCCTATTTTTCAAAATTTGCAATTATTATCAAAAAGATGGAATTGCATGATGGAGCCTCTTGCAACCATTAACAACATTACTATTGAAGATGAATATCTGATGTTAGAAATATGCACTTGTCTAATTGTCGAAATTTATAAAAGTGAAAACTAAATTTTTCGTAATGGGACGGATTGGCTTGTAATTCAATCAGTAATGTACAGTAATCAAGGCCAACAAAAGTAAAATCGGTTTATCGATATCAAAGATATGATCGAAAATGATATCTAGTTGGATTATGCGTGATATTAAGTTTTAATTGGGACCTAATATAGACGTTTTACATGAGAGAGTGTGTTTTTAAGCATTCATAAGTTTGCATTTAGACTTTATTATTGCTTCAGAAATAATGGTCTACATTTCGAGCATCTCCTTTTAATTATTTTTTATGCAATGACAGTCAGTTACGTATTAATCTTCTGTGGTTAACCAATGCTTTATGTACTCATCAACCGATTTTAACTTTTGTTTGCACTCATTCCATTACGAGAAATTCAGTTTTCACATTTTACAAATTTTCAAAACTTGCAAGTGCAAATTTCTGGCGTTAAATATTCATGCACAATAGTAATGTTGTAAATGGTTCCAAGAGGTTTCCTCATGTAATTCCATGTTTTTGAAATTAATAATGAATTATGAAAAAAATTCTGAAAATCCACATTTTTGGGCATAACGACTGATTGGGTGGGCCGAGTTCAATTTCCTTAGCCCCAAAATTCATTATTTTTTATGGGTTTTCATTTAAGATATCACAAGGTATGGGTTGCCATTTCAAATTTTTAAGTTGGGGTCAATAGGGGTCAGGTGGTGGGTCACTGCTATTTGCGAATGTTTTACAAATGGTTCCCCTACGGTTGATAAACATTCCCCTAAACACGATTTCTCTATCCCATGCCGTTTTTGGATAATCAAGGTGGAACGTTTTTTAAAAAAAACATCTTGAATTTTAAAATGGTGTACATTTTCCCACATGCAAAAAAGGCTTTCTTTTTTTTCTTGGCTGCAATACCATCCCATTCTTGCAACTTAACCCTAACTTTGTCTATGATGGGAGTTGCAGACTTATCTATTTTGATAGCTTTCCAATACTCACTAACATCTTATTGAATACTTTTTTCAATTTTTCTTTGGAAAAGCAGCTGGATCTTTTGTTCCATGTAGCTGTAGTTTCCATGTAGCTTATCCATGATTAACCACGCTTTCAGTATATCGATTGCTAACTGTTGCTAGATACTGGGCAGTGTGTTAAATTCAATGCTGCTCTAAAATCCTACAAAATTCAGGAATTTTCTGGAATATTCCAGAATTTTCCAAGTTTTATAGGAATTACAGCAGCATTTGCATGGTCACACTTCATCCACAATAGTATTGTTGTGAATGGTTCCAATAGGTTTGATCATGTAATTACATCTTTTTGATAATAACAATCAAATAATGAATTATGAAAAAAATACTGAAAGCCCACATTATTGGGCGTACCGACTGATTGGGTGGGCCGATTTCAATTTCGCGTTCGCCAAAGTTCATCATTTTTAATGGGCTTTCATTTAAGATATCACAAGGTATGTGTTGCCATTTACAATGCTTGTTAGTGTGTGACCAAATTCAATACTGTGCTAAAACATTCAGGACAGACATTCAGGAGACAGTGCCGTACCCAAGGGGGGGGGGGGCTGAGGTGGCTGCAGCCCCTCCCGAAATTTTCACTTTTAGGTAGTAATTTTCTATGCACAAAAAAATTCCGAAATTTTTTCATAGGAGATGTGGTTGAGCACCTCCCGAAATAAAATCCTGCGTACGGCACTGATTTTAGAGCAGGACTTGGGAACACTGCTGAAATACTATGAAGTATAACACAATACATTTTTGATGTGCCTTATGAATTGCATGAAAAATGTTGTTACACAAGGATGAAAACCCTCGGACCCCCTGTAACACTTCGTAACATTTTTACAAGGACCCACCCACCCCCTTCTGTGTTACGTAATATTTGCACGGCCCCTTTGCAGTGGATGGGGGCAATTTGGAAACAATGTGAGCCAAGCAACAAAACATGAAGTGGTGTAAAACTGGGTGTGCATGTATTTGCAATTGCAATGAACCTTAAAATGAATTACAAGGTCAAATGTCACACGACTTTTGAAATGCTCATTGTCCATAACCTATAATTTAGTCAATTTACATATCGATAATTAAGATTAAAGTCCCTCCCAGGTTATTGTCTCACCTGATGAAGTACATTATACTGCTAACGCATGAACACATGTTCATGTGTTAGCAGTATAATTATGAACACGTGTTCATGTGTGAACAGTATAATGTACTTCATCAGGTGAGACAATAATCTGGGAGGGACTTTAATCTTAATTATCGATATGTAAATTCGAAACATTCGTGCATTCGTACATGTTCATATGTGTTAGCAGTATATGTGACAGAGCAATGAGCAATGCACTTAACTCCATTATTTTAATTCTAGCTGGTTACTGATCGACATCTTGAAGCTGTTTGCTCTCTAGCTGATGTGTGTCACCATGACAGAATACTTTTGGCAACAACGTTATTGAGGATATTTCGTTTTGAAGGAAAAGAGACTGATTTATTGCAATCCATGAATGACATGGAAATCATGAGAGAAGGTAAAATTCACCCATGTTAATGGTGGAATGCTTTTAGAAAATACTAAATACATGAATTTTGATTTCCTGATTTATTGAATTTCTTAAACCAGTACTTCTTAAGTATTTTCATTTTACAGCCATTGAAATCATACAAAAATCAAGGCTACGCAAAAAATTACTTACTTTTATTTGCTATGGGTAAATTTAATACTGCAGTTTGTTGCAAAAAAAAAATAATTTATACATATTATTGGATTATTTTTTAAATCCTGAGATGTTGTAGCGGTTCCTTGGCTTAAGATTAAATGCCTCTTATAGGCCACGGCCTGAGTTTGAGATGCACTGCCTTAAACCAGGAGGCCCTGATTTAAATGTTATGATTATGCAAATACTGTAAAACTTCGATTATCCACTAGTGGTCTGGGATTGCATGTATTCAAATATTTGGATTTTCGTATTTGTTGTAGAGCTTGAGTGCTCGAACAATTGTGGTAACTACTCTGCCCTAATACATGTCATGCAATTTTAGTTGTTTGAAAATAATCTGTTGTCCATTTAAAGTTTCCTTTAGCTTCATTAACATGTAGTTGCACTTGCAAGAGATAACATGCTGGCCGTTAATGAGAGACTGAAATATAATGATAAAATCATAGAAAGGAAAAGGAATTCAAATTAAAACAGGTTCAATTTTCTTAATATACACATAACAAAACTTTACCACTGATGGCACACAATATGGCCGGATGATTCCAGGAACACTGCTTCCATGTTTAGTCTTTTCTTGGTCATTGGGCTACCAGGGTCCATTGCTTCGGACCACGCAACATCAGAGTTGTATTCTGCAATGCCAACACAGGCAGTAGTTCTTCACAGGTCGGGGATAAGAGACCATCAGGTGCAGAGCCTCCAGCTCTGCTGCCATGACAGGCAATTTGACAAGAGCATGGTACTGGCACCCGGTTTCCTGACTTGTCATTGAAGAAACCATTGTATTGCCTCTTGTAGGAGTCTTGAAGGAGTATTGCCTAGGAGTTAGGGAGTACTATATGACGATCGTTTTACTCCTGGTTCTGGGGCCACATGTTCGATATCGTTGCATTGTGGATTTCATGACGTTTACGTTAGGGCGTACTACATGACGATCATTTTACTCCTGGTTCTGGGGCCACATTTTCGATATCGTTGCGTTATGGATTTCATGACGTTTACGTTGTGGGTGGAGTCGGGTTGGTTTGCATGCTTTGGAAAGCAAAATGCAACGTTTTTTTCAAATATTCCGATTTGCATATGGGCGTGGCATGTCTAAGTCAATCAGATATCGAGAGCTGTTGTTCAGATTACGCTCTCTTCCAAAAATGGCAGACCGACCGAAGCGCCTTCTGGAGGTCATTCCTGAAGCACTTGTGAACGTGTGATGCGAAAAGAAGCCGGTTTGGGGAGCATGGCCGCCATCTTGGGGTGCGGAATCGCGGCAATACGAAAAAAATCATAGTTAGGGGACAGCCCTAGTTGACAAATCACACCTATTCTATGGTTAGCTCAACCTTTCGCGAATGGCAGATCATGTGCCAAAGGTTTATGGTCTGACAGCCACACCCATTTAGCATTAGTTCACCATTTTGACAAATGGGAGACCGAATTTCCGCCATTTTGCAACCAATCGATGTCATGATGACATTTATGTAGCTCACAACCTGCAACAATTTTTGCCCAAAAACTACAATTTTCAGGTTTCGCATTAATGGGCTTTCCTACGCTTTTTCAACAAATGAAAATGCACAGCCAGTGAACGTGGGGCAAGATTTCCAAAAGTATGTGGTTCAGGTTCACATTGCTCACTCACCTGTAATACAACCATGGTGTGGTTGAAGCCGACCCCAGACAATTCCAAGCTTCTGCCCAGTTCGAACCCAGCCATCTGGACTTGCCTTCTCAAAAGACCCTGATATACAGCCTTCACTAATCTGATTTGTCTTTTGATTCAATCTCTATCAATGCGACCACCATAAGCATAAGTGCTCGACATTCCAATCAGTGATGCAACTAGTTGCAGGCATTACAGAGAAAAGTTGGGCTAGACTTCTGGCCTAAATTTCGGCCTGGCAGTGACTTTAGCTCTTCCTGCCTCATGTTTGTGAGTGTAAGGTACAACACCAAGTCAAAAGTCTGGCAACACACCAAATTTAATAGTACCATTCGAATTTGGAGTCAAATTGTGGAAAACTGCCATGGAAGAAAAATTTCAAACAAGCAAAATATGAAAGCAGTTCATTAGCTCCCAAAATTACTCATGGTCTGAATTAAAACACAAGTATTCACAAAGAAATGTCATAAATCAAAAACATTGTACGGACATAAGTCTTGCAACACAACAATATTGGGTCTCAGTCCTGCAACTTGAAGGTCAATATTTTGTAGCACAACCTTTAGATTTGAAAGCAGTGTTAATCTGATGTGTAATAATGTTATAAGTTCATCACATCCCTCTAGGGTACCTGTGTTTCACATATGATGGACATTTTCCTCCAAATTCCACACACTTTGAATTTCAACTTTGTTCACCACTCTTTTCAATTTTCCTAAATATTTTTCATGTGATTCAGTTCTAGAGAGCTTGCAGGCAATCAATATACCCTTAATGTTCAAAGAAAGCCCGGTTTGTCCGGCTCTGTGGGTTGAAGCATCATCTTTTATTGTGTTCGGCTAACATCTCAATACAAATAGCGACATTTATCGCCTGTTTCACAGCTAATATTCTGCTATAGCCTTGGGTTGCCACAATTTTATACACCTTAATTCCTGGATGAGATTTCACGGTAGAGGGTGAGGAAAAAAAAGATGTTAACATTAAATGGGTGTTTAATCACTTTAAATTACAAGGCAGGTATTTGTTTACAGGGTTTCCATTTGGCACCCATCCCTCCCAATGCACTTATGGAGTCTGTCCATTGTTTTTGTAAAGCCCTTTGGGCCAGGCAGCTATTTTCCTTCGTTCTACAATGGAATATCGGGACGCCATGTTGTTAACATCTTTTTGTCTTACCCTGTACTTGAAATGCAACTTGCACGACGCTCTTTACCCTTTACCTGCAACACGTTCGTATTTAAAATATTATTCCAGGTAGATCGGTCCAACTTAGTTTATTGCAACATTTCGGCCAATGTGGGCCTTCCTCAGGCAAATATAGATCTAAACAAATTATTGATTTTTATATAAATAAGACAGGCAGCAATATTAACAACTGATGGGGGTTCAACAATCTCCCCCAATTTTTTTCCCATTGATATACGTTGCGTTTTTTTAGCAGAAAAAAATTCTCCCATTTGTCTGCAAGTTTTCAAGTAATTTGTAGATTGTAAGGTAATTTGAAAATGCCATATAATATCCATCGAATTGATGAAGTAAAAGTAATTCCACAGATGGTTTAAGCTTTTATTTTAACCTTTCAAATTTTCCTGTTTCTTGTGGGCCACCCTACATGTATATTAATAGTTGGCATCTGGAAAACCACTTTCAATCCTAGTATGAAATATGATTAATGTTACTACAGTACTTTGATCAGGTTGACCATGCACAAATGTGATTGCCTAACTATATGACTGAAACACATGTGTTAATCTTGACCACTTATTATAGATGAAACATCTACATTGTTTCGTGCAGCTTCTCTTACTACAACTTTAATGGATCAATATATGAAATCCACTTCAAATTGTTTTCTTCAACTGGCCATTCAACAGACCATATTAAGGGTGTTGGAAAGCAGACAGCCTTGTGAAGTACATGCCGATGTTGTTATAATGTGCTCTTATGTATACTGGCTGTATTCCTACCTAACTCCAGCTTTCAATTTTAGCTAAATCCAACCAAATTAGGTCACCCTGCAGATGCAATGTGTAATGCAGACTATCTTCTTTCAATTTTGGATGAGGTCATTGATTCAATATTTTTGTCAGCAGATGCATGTCCAAGGTGACCATTATTATTCTCAAATGCAAGTAGTTATTCTTTTCCATATTTTGTTAAATATTACATTTTCTTCTAGGAAATTGAGATATCTTTGTGGGTGCTTGCAGAGAAGTGTTTCTTCCAAATGGCCGCATGATGCTTCTGTGAGAACAAGAGTCGTAAGGTTAGAAATTTGCTTAAACATATTTTATATCTTACATAGTAATTCAGATTGTGTCTGATGCCTGAAGCCATGTACATATAAGGCTTGTTTCATGCAGCATTTGGTTGTTGATGGCATATTTCTGGGGATGTCAAATCATTGATTATGAACAATTTATAGGGATTGTGAAAAGTCTTTCAGTTCACTTCTTGAGATGTCACTTATGACTTTTTAGTCAAACATTTTGGTGTTTATTCAGTAAATAGTTTACTATGACTTAAGGAAGCAACCATAACTTATGTGATGATCAAAAGCGGGGTGAGGGGCTCATCGCGTGTTACAAATGGGTACCAGGGGGTTTATAGTCGTTTTACATGTACGCTGCAAAGACAGGGCAAAAATTGTGATTAAATGAAAAATACAGCAAAATATTTGCTAGGAATCAAAAAATATTCTACGTAGCAGTGGCTTGTCTCCTTGTCTTCCAGTAATGTCCGCAGGCGTCCAGCTCCTCTAGATTGTGAGTGGTTTCACACCCATGGAAGCTGAAACACCAATTATCAGCCCCATGATTTGAAAAATGCCCGCACTCATGGGAGCACAACTACACAACCAAATTCAAAATGATAATACAATATTAATTGAAAGTGTCACAACAACATATTTTACATGTTTATTTCCAGATATCCTAAGAGCTGAAAAATAATACCAAACAAGCCAGATGCTAGCTTACATTAGATGTTTTCCAGCATTATTACTGATCCGGTTTTTAATGAAAATACTTTTAAAATCCAGTATGGCCAACATGCAAACATGACTCTGATGCATGTGGTGCAATTTATTCATAAATATGGTTATTCTTGATCATTTCAAAAGCACCCAGCAGAAAATTCCCTGTCATAAAAGTGCAATTTTCATGAATGCACTTTTGTGTAAAAGTGCATTCTCAGAATACATTTTTATGTTGAAAATTGTGATTATTATGATATTTTATGAAACAAAACAATGCTGAATAATGGAATTCTTTTTGTCATAAAAGTGCATTCCAAAACATTTATGTAATGCAAAAAAACGGCACAAATTATGCAATAAATGGCTAAATTAATGCACTTTTTTACAAATGATGGTAATAATAATGCATCAGAAATGCATAAAATATTTTGCATCAGCATTGCTTACCATTCATATTTCTTTCATAAGACGTTCACTTACCTGAAGATCTTGTCTCCAGTTGTACGTCTACTGAAAATCAATTAGAATTTCTCATAATCAATTACACACAATGAATTTAAGCGGTTTAATTGCGGATGCAAGATGAATGAATACAAGAATTGCATCTGATAAGCCGTAATAATATCCATTACATGTTACTTAATTTAAAAAGAAATATTTAAAAAAAAAATTCGTTTGGACGTGGATTTTCTGCTGGGTATGTTGAAATTAGTTACGTTTGTATCGATAGTTGGACACCTTCGGCCAAATATCTGTCGAGGACAAACGTTGGCGATGTGGTATCTGAATTCGGAAATGCAAAATCCATCGAGTGGACAACGAGAAACCCGTGGCAGTGCAAGGTGGAGGCCTATGAGGACAGAGTGGTCAAGGGGTCGTACAACTACATGTACGAAAGGCTCGGCGCAGCAGCCAGACTCTTAAATTGTACGGTTGAAGCGATGGAAGATGCTTTCAAAGAGAAATACAACTTTGAAGAAATTTCTCACCTGCGCATGCCCTCAGCAGTAAGTTTCAAGATGTGATATTCGCTGCATTGTGCTCTCATCATGCAGGCTGTCAAGTGACGTATAGAAAAATTCCTATATTTTACTGCAAACTGCAGTGGCAAGGAAAAATTAGCAGATACTGGCTAAAATTCATCATCTGAGATCTGATTTTTCTAAAAAAAATGTGCGCGTAAATTAATGTTAAATTTATCATTTCTGATGTTTTTTCAAAAAAAAAAAGCCTTCGGCATACTGTTGATTGTCAATATTTCTAAAATGTTTTAAAAATGCTTTATGGATAGTGTTTTTTAAAAAAATTCGCCTATGGCGTTCTCTTAAATGTATTTTTATTTTTTCTATATTCATCCTATATTTTTTCGTTTTCTTATATTATTGTTATATTTTTTTTCATTATTATATTCTTCCTATATTTTTGTCCTTTTTACTGTATTCTTCCTATATCGTCTACGGCGTTCTCTTAAATGTTAGTATTTTTACACATACAATTTTTATAGAAAAGAAATATGAAATCCATCATTTGGGGCCTAGATTTTGTAAAAAATGCTATTTAAAAGCATTCTCTCGAATATTAATATTCCTAAGAATGCCTTTAAAATGCATTATGGCTAAAGGTTTTCTTCAATTTCGCCTACGGCGTTCTCTTAAATGTTATTATTTACGCTGGTTTTTGTAAAAAATTTGCCTATAGCGTTCTCAATAAGTCTATTGTAGATGGGCCGCAAAAGTCTGCCATTCTAAAATTACTTTGGTTGTGATCAAAAGTTTGAGAACGCTGATTATTTAGTTCATGAAAATT